>JARFJB010002341.1:2802500-2875000 GCA_036346205.1 Vesta saturnalis | reverse complement strand
TAAAATACAAAGATACGACAATGCGCAATTTAAAAAAAATCTCTGCAAATGTAAATTCTAGATACAGCTTGCAAGGTTATCCACGTTAATGTAACATAGGCGGGTGAAAATAGCAATCTCTTAATCAATTAAACAGTGTACGGAGCATCTAAAGGTGGGAATCAAAAAGTTTTAACAAATATCGTAAGTAATCAAAACAAATCTTAAGCAACCAATACCACGGCAACGTGGGGTTTAAAGTGATTACCTATTATTAAAATTTAATCTAACTTTTATTTTGTTACTATATGTAATATTAACTTTAATTATAACATTTCATTTCGTACTATTTTTTTATATTTCTCTTTGACTGCAAATGTCAAATTTAATCTTTAGCTGTTACTATATTTAAATTGAATCAACTAATCCTAAAAGTAGGCAACTAGAGTCGGAAGGGCTAACAGGGCAACTATCGTTATTTATTATTACCCTTCACCTAATATAACAGAAATTTAAAACCTAAAAATTTATGTGATCACAATTTAAGACAATAATATAACAGATTTGATTGGTTTAAAATGACAATAATATACCAAGTATAAACTAAAATAAACAAATTATCTTAATTTTAATGCTGTTAACACCTACGAAACCAACCAGAAATATATTGGGGTACTATGTAACCTATGCATGCTCTTTCTTTAATTAAGTTAATCATTATTCAGTTTTGTTTTCAGTGCGTTTACTTTCCTCAATCGTACAAAAATTTGTTTCATGATGCAATTTAAATTAATTAATGTTTCATTTCAGCGCTAATATTTTGGAACCTCTAGGTGGAAAGAATGTATAACTCATACCGTCCGGTGCAATACCACCACCTTAACCATTGGCTCCTTAATATTGATGCTCCGACATTCTAAGTCCGGCTGCCGGCACTATCTGCTTTAATGCTTATGCACTTGCCAAGACGCACTACTCAAGCGTGGCGTTTTAACGGCGAAACCCTTAAAATGACGAGTTATAAAACAGACGCTATACCCCAGGTAAACAGGGCGAAACTCGCACGTTTCACATCGATTCGTAGATCCGTCGCATGGGGTTCGGGAGGAGGCAAAAATTCGTTAGTGCCAAAATCAAGACTAAGAAAAGCAAAATCTGCCAAGAGTAAAATTCTGCCCTATTCGGATGCCGGGAAGGTAGCACTCAAGCGATCTCGGTCATCAAATACCAACATTCGAATATAATACTGCAACATATGTGGAATGCTGTTCACCTCCTCCACTCTAACTTTCGCTTAAAGACGGTGTATGTACGTATACCAGGATAACGTGGGTTGTAGCAGGATGCCCACTTTGGTAAACAATAAATTCGTGTAAACATTCTGGGCCTCAATCTGTGAAATTCTACTGTTGTTATATAGGTCTCCCAATAATAATAACTGTGAAGATCTTTTGATTACCTTAGTCTGAAAGTAGAACTTTTATCACGGTTTCCATCTTCCGATATCTCAATTATAGAGATTTTTATGTCACAACTCAATTGACTTCAATTTTCATCTGTCAATAATCCCGCAGGTCATAGTGCAGAAGTGCATGCTGTATCCTGTGATCTCACATAAAGATTTTCGAACCCACCCGAATCCATGACAATCGTAACTATACTCTACATCTCCTGGACTTATTCCTTACATCAAACCCACTTGTCTATCAAACAAGGGTCCTTTACCCACTTGGTCAATCCAACCACTGCCTAATCCAAATAACTTCTGTACCAAATTCCACTGTTATTCGAAAAACAGATAGAACTATGTGGTGTTTTAAATATGCTAACTGGGGTAAACTGCAAAATTTCTTTGTAATTTTCCCTGGTATGTATTGCGTTAAACTGTCCTCCTCTTCAAACAATTGCTCTTTCAATAACGGAATTTATCTCGATGTTTAATAGGGCTTGCGTTGATTCATTATCACAAAAGCAACTATATACCAAATGGAAATCAAATAAATCTGTCTCAAATCACGCCTGTATTGCCCCAAGGAATAGTTGCAAAAGCGTCATGGCCAAGGCCAAAAAACGTTAGAAGAACGTAAATGCAAAGAATTAGTCCTTCCTTTCCCCAATGGCGTCTCATAGTAGCTGATCCTGCTGACAAAGCCAACCTCTTTGTCGATTACTCTTCATCAAATTCATATCAATGATTCTGGTAAAATGTGCCGTCGCCAAAATGTACCCCATACGCTATGAAGCCAATCCACTTTCGATACAAACTCCCAGAACCAATTTTCAATAACTCAAACAAAGCGATTGACCCTCACGGTATTCCAGACATCATCCTTTTCGATCTCCGTGTCATCTGTAGAGTCTACCTCATCGTGGAAGTTGGAAAAGGTCCAACCTATTCCTAAAAAGGGCAAAAAAATCCGATCCTTCATCTACCTACCAAAAGCTGTCACCTCTATTCTATCGAAAATTATGAGAAACTGACATTTAAAAATATCAAGTAGTATTGAGTAACAAATTGCTTTCCTATTTAATTGTATTTTGATTGATCTTAATAAGATCGTAATAAGCACTATTCTATATTTTGTTACAAAAATACTTCCGTAAAAAGTATAATTTTTATTGGAGTTACATTAAATACTTTGCGATAAATTTAATTAATACAAATTGTCTTGAGAGGTTAAATGTGATAGTTCGAGGGAGGAAAAGGGGCAGTTCGAGAACGTTAAGTTTGGTATAGATATCTAGATGACACATTTGTTATTTGGAGACATGGAGAAGAGGCACTACATAAGTTTTTGGTTTTTATAAATGGTATACATCCTAAGATCCAGTTTACCATAAAAAAAGAAACTAATGGAAGTTTACCATTTTTTTAACATATCTGAAAATAATGATTTTAGGGTTACAAAAAGCCGACACACACTGATAGATAATTTCATACGTTATCCAACCACCATCGACGTCAAAAAACTTGTGTAATTAAATCTTTAATAGATCGAGCAAAACGAATTTGTGATCCTGAATTTTTGAAACATGAATTTAACAAAATCCTTACAAGATAATGGATATTTACTTACTGATAATAATGTTATTACACCTTCTAGATATAACCTTCGAAAAACCAGCTCTTAATGTTTGTACTGCTTTTATTCATTTTATAAATAATGTTACAGATGGAATTGAAATAATTCTAATTACCTATGGCATTAGGACTGATTTTAACCCTACAAGAAAAATTAGGGAGAATTTAAAGCCACCTAAAGATGTTTCGAACCCATTATCATCTCTCGTAGTGTATAAGTTATCTTGTTCATGTGGAAAAGTATGACATGTAAACACACTAATAACTTCAATAGACAATAAGAAAATATCCGCTTAAATAGGTTTTGGCATTTTATAATTAGAAAAGGCATAATGGTACGTCTTAATTTTAATTTTAATTTTGGATTTTCGTATCTTTAGGCTATTTGCTGTATTTTTCCTAGCCCTTGAAGTAAATGCTTTACCAATTATATGTTAAATTAGCACAGCACTATAATTTAACATAAGTAGTTGAGATTAAAATTAAAACAAAAAATTACATAAACTTTCTGCATTGTGCTTTTTATTGTTAAATAACACTTGCACTTATTGACAAATCTATTTCTTTGTTAGATTTAACTAGATTATTTTAATTGATGTCATGCTTTTATTTGCAATGGGTTTTTCCAATTAATTAAAGTTTTTCACAACTTAACACTTACATCATAGGTTGATTAAATTTTGTTGAATTTGTTTGTTGATTGTAGCACTTTTTACCGAGAGCCTTCGACCGTTAAAGGGTGTTCTACTTGTTTTTTCTGGTTTTTGAGTTGTAAGTTAGCTATACAACAATTGCACACAATGACCAGAAAATGCTAATAAATTATTTGAGAATGACAACATATATACTTACCAATATTTATGTGTTCATAGATGACAAACGTCTATAAAAAGACGATTTAATAGGAAAGAGATGAAACTGAAAGCAAAATGAAATACAAACAAACAAATCAAGGAAAACTAAAAAGCGCGAACCGACAAACGAATTTTTAAAATATGTATTTTACAGAGAGTGTACACTAAGTAAGTTACAAACGCTGACTGGTTGTTGGAGTTTGTTATTGAAATTAGTTGACGTATTTTCCGGGTCGTTTCTAAGCTTGGTGGCACTGTACCATAATAATTTCAACATTTTTGTAAATTCATATTATCGCTTGGATTTATAGACTGCCCACTGGAAACGTTAACGACAAATTTACAAATTTATAATTTTTTCAACAGGTTGCAATTGAACATAGCCGAACAACGTTAAATTTTTTATCCTTACTGAACGTACGTTTCAACCATAAAGGTGTTACATGCTTGTAAAAAATCGTCCTTGTAATCTATCATAGTTTGGATTTTTTAAGTTGATATTTTAATGCAAATGTATGCTAAAAATGTGTAAATTTATTCAAGATAGATTGTAAAAAAAATGAATAGACAGATTTCTTACAAAGGGTTTTCAGTGTAACTATTAGAGATATAGTTTTTTATTTAATAAGCTAGCAGTTAATAGAGGGCCAGCACATCATCTTCCTACGTTAATTCTTCAACGATAAAAATAAAAGAAATCGAACTTTCTACGGTATTTGAAATGCTTTAGAATGTCAACATAGCAATCGCAAATATTTCAATGCAAATCCTGCATAGCCCTCAATATGGCTTCATTCTCTACGTTGCTGACGTGCTAACTTTTACCTAGCATTCTCTGCAATTTACCCCTACTCAATATAGCTATAAGAATATTTCACAATTAAAATGCAAGCACATTAAAAATGCACTATAAAAAAAGTTTATTCTGCAACTTCTATTATAACTGCTATACTTTCGTATTTCACGTTTACTTTATACATTTGCACTTAAACAGTAGCGTATTCCTAAATTACAACAATATTAGAAAATTCTCTCGTGATCTAGAAAATAAATGTGGTACTTAATACCACCAGATCTCGTTATAGAAATGACATAACAGTTCAGAAGTGCTAGAAAATTGTGGCTTTAAGTATTTGCGGTGATTCTCCCATTCTGTTTATATTCACCAGGGGAAAATGGAAAAATTAAAGGAGACACTCTAAAGCTAGTTCGCAAGTATTATGTAAATGTTTAAAAAGGCGGAACTACTTCGTATGTTTACTAGATAAGATCAGCTTATTCTTCGACTATAATAAAAATGAATTTTTAACTACAATAATGTAGCAAACACCTTCATTGCGCTTTTACTTCGTAACCTAGACCTTTATTGTACTTGGTACATACTTTAAACATTTTTTTATTTCTCATTACCAATTACTAAAGAATTTATTGAAATGAAAACGTCGATTTCTTTTTAAAAAATGTGTCGTGTGGAACCACAGACGACCTCCCAACCTACAAAATGGAAACTAAAGACATGAAATAATTTTAATAACATTTTTTTAGGATAATTATGCAACATCTTTTATAATGTTCATATGCAACATTGTAAAAACAAAAACAATAATCTGTCAGACGTACGTACGTACGCTAATATTTAAAGCCTATAATCCTAAAATATGGATACTACTACACTAATATACACCCACATACACGCACATATGCACACAGGCACATAGACATCCGTACACATACACACACACACACACACACACACACACACACACACACACACACACACACACACACACGCACACACGCACATACGCACACACACACACACAACACACACTACACACACACACTACACACACACACACACACACACACACACACAACACACACACACACACACACACACACACACACACCACACACACACACACACACACACACGCACACACCGCACGACACACCTGACAACATCGAACACAACTATCTATTCCATGTTCTAAACGAAATGAACTTTTCTGAGTATTTTATCAACGTAATCAAGACCATGTATTCGCAGGCATGCTCACATATCAGAGTTCAACAGCTGTTGTCACAACCACTAGAAATTAAAAAGGGATTAGGCTGGGATGCCCATTATCAGGTCCCCTTTTACAATAGCAATAGATCCTTTTCTGAAAATGTGCAAAAGGAAATGATAGGCTTTTATTACCGATGAGCAATTCTCAAAAATTTTTTTCCTCGTACGCTGACGATATCTCCTTTTCGTATCTGACGACAGTGATTTTCTAACGCTCAAGAAATGCTTTGACCGATTCTCGTCGGAGTCTGGAGCCGTCATCAACACACCCAGATCAAAAGGGTTATGGTGCGTAGCATGGAAAACCAGAAATGATTCACCGTTCAATTGCAGTTGGAATTCTGAAAATTTAAAAATTCTCGGTGTAACTTTTAGTGCATCAGAACAACACACCATTGATCTAACAGAAAATGAAATCAATAAAAAATAGCGAATTCGTTATCTAAATGGAATTACAGAGCTGGAGCGTTATCACCAAAAGGGAGGATTAAAATTATCAACATCCTTATTGCACCTAAAATATGGCATCTTCTACAAATAGTTCAAGTCTCAGATAAGATGGTAGAAGAGATTCAGAGCAAATTTACGAACTTTATTTGGCAAAATAAAAGCACTGGACCAACAAAGAAAGCTTATGCCTACCAGTACAACAAGGTGGCTTAGGAATGGTACATGTAAGATAAAAAATTGCCACAATCAGAATCTTTACCGCCATAAAAGCATTACATAATGTAGACGCAAAATGGGCAAAATGTTTTTTACAATCTTAAGAAGTGCAGTAAGAGCGAAATACAATGGCAAGCGCTTTACAATTCAAGGAAATGATGCACAAATATAGTTTAACGAGATATGCAAAAAGTGTAAAAGACGGATGGAACAGGATTCCCTAGAGTTTAAAAATTTCTAACATGCAAAACGAGATATCTATGCTTCCTATATGTGATTGTCCCTTATCCAAAACCAATTGCAGCATTATTCTCTAACAACATTTGGTCCAGATGTGGTTTATACTTAATCGGCGACTGCATGGAGGATGGAGAATGGAAAAGTGATAAAACTTGTGTAGATGCTATCTGCCCCCATAACAAGAATTGAATTCTTTTAAAATACATGGAACTCAAACAATTGTATCAACAACATTTTCAAAACATGTCACAAACAGAAAAGGCCACAAACTGGCCACCAGCTATAACGTTTGAATACTCGACTAACCAAAAGTACGTTGTGGATAAGCATACACGAAAATACTTACAAGAAGCGATTGTCGTAAATGAATTTGAAATTAATGGAAAGGTTAAAGGTTACTGAAACGAAGATGTTAACTGGAAGAATGTATTCAAACAAACGTCGTTAGGTGCCGATAGCATAATAGCGTGGAGATTTGCCAGAAATCGTCTAGCGGACAAAGTATTTTACAGAAGATACCTGCAACTGACAAAAACCTGTCTGACCTGTAACGTAGAAGCAAACGCTTGGCATATAATAATGACGTGTCACCTAGTTCAAGGTATATGGAGGTTTGTGACTCATAAAGTTAAGTGTTTAATGAAGATACGTACAGTGCAAGCCAAAGACTGCATGTTCAACTATAAAAGCGAAAAAAAACGATAGTTAATTTGACAAACTTTATATTAACATACAATTTGTTGTATCTATAAGCAACACTTAACGTACATAAAACAGGTGAAACCGAAAGTAATTTTCTGACTGCATACAAAGACAAATTAACATCAAGGATAAATACAGAGTATATATGGCATTTAAACAATAATAGTATTAATGAGTTTAAACAAAAATGGTGTGTAAGCAACATACTGTGTAGCGTTGAGGATAAAGAACTAAAATTATGCAGCGACTTAATAAGAATGTATATCCAGCTTTTGAAAAGATGTGTAAAAATTAGGTGTGTGACTTTGTAGTTTAATGTAACATGTATTATATCACTGATTTTAATAATAATAATAATAATAATAATAATAATAATAATAATAATAATAATAATAATAATACGCACACATGCACACACGCACACACACACGCACACACGCACACCACGCACAGACCACACACGCACACACACGCGCACACACACACACACGCGCCACACGCACACACGCACACACCACAACGACACAAACGACACGCACACCACACACACACACACACCACACACGCACACACACACACACACACACACACACACACAGCACACACGCACACACACGACACACACCACAAACACACCACACACACACACACACACACACACACACACACCACACACACACACACACACACACGCACACGCACACACGCACACACAGCACACACACACACACACACACACACACACACCACCACACGCACCACACCACACCACACACACGCACACACACACAGCACACGCACACACACACGCACACACACGACACACACAGCACACACACACAACGACACGCACCACACACCACACACACACGCACACAGCACCACACACACACACACACACACACACAGCAACACACACACACACCACACACACACAACACACACACACACACACAACACACACACACACACACGCAACACATGTATGATGCACAGATACATGAACACACACCACACCTACACCCACATGTACAATCGACAACACAACACAAGCTACACAGCAACTACACACACGCTACACACACATAGTATGTGTGGTTGCAAGTAAGAATGGAAGAAAATACTTATCTATGAATTAATCCAATTAATTGAATGAACCATATCTAACTCTGACTTAATAGACCTTCCAAAAAAATTAAAAACGGTAATGTATTGTGAAACAAAACTAGAATAACAACAGCGATGAATTAAATCGTTATTACACTTTTGATTTATGTATTTAATAAAATTAATAATAGTTTTTAAGTAGTGACTTCGTTGATAACACTAAAAATCTTTCAAGTAATTGTATCAAAGTGTTATCGTTACCAACACAACTATAAATGTCACATATAACCAGTGCGACCTTCGCAAGGACAAATATAGGGGTAGTTTTGAGAATAACCCTGAATTGTGGATATTAACAGAGAGCCATGGAAGTAACTTAATTAATTGCTAGAACTGGAAATCGCAATACCATTGGTGTAACAAATAAGGTAGGGTTACCGATAGCTCAGTGGTCGGCGTGTGTATGGTGTTGTTTGCGTATAGTATGATTATAATAACATAAATTAAATCAAGGAGTCATCAATCAGAGGGTGTAAGTTTATTTAAACTCTAACATATTGGTGTAATTAGTACACAAATAAACTTTAGTACTCCACAGTAATGTTTAAAACAAACAATAGCTTGCTTACCTTTTGTAGTATTCAATCAGGTAAATTAGTATACAGTGTGTTCCGCGACTCGACTTACAAATTTATACCATATATTCAAACTAATGACAAATTAATGACTTTTGTGTTGTAATATTAATTTAAGCCATTATGCCGCGTTTCACTTATATAGAATATGGTTCTCTTGTATGGTTTTTGCAATGGAAGTGGACGTGCTGCAGCTGCAGGCGATACCCATATCGCATTGTTCCTCACCACACAACATTTTCAAACGTTTTTCGCTGTTAAAAGAGACATGGTCTATCCCAAATCGTTGTGTAGAAAAAGATGGATTTGAAAACGCCGAAGTAGTTTTAAATAAAGTTGAACGAAGTACTTCTACCAGTATTCGTAGAATATATTATACAAGTGACAGTATTTCTTAATGAAAATTTTCCAGAAAGGTGGATAGGACCAGGTGATCCTGTACATTGGTCAGCTCGGTCACCTGATTTGTCGTATAGTAACAATATAGAACGTTGGGAATACAAATTAATGACGCGCAAGTTAACTTTAAATTTTCTATAGCACCTACTAGTTGGAGGATATCTTTGAGGACATCTACCGTAATATTGAATAATATTCCGTAAGTCATAACAATAAGTAAACTGTTGAGATCAAGATTTAAAAACTTTCTCTTTTTTAGAATGTTTTCCTTGAATGAAGTTATCTGAGTTTTTCGTATGTTTCCAACGCAGCTTCCCTTCAAAGCTATGATATACCCAATGTAGCCTATCTCTAATTCAGTCATATGTCAGATGTTGTTATGCGTCTGTACTGTGCAAATGGCAGAAGTACCATGCACAGGTCCCATTCGCACAGAATGCCAAATATTGATTAGTGGTTTTTAGGAATAAATTAATGTGATGAACGCAACATGTCGCTTCTGAACTTACACTTAATGTCTATACTGCAACCGAACTCCGTACTCCGGACTCCCTCTAATAGAACTTGTGCTTACATTTTTCTCCTACACCTGCCCGCATTATGTGAATAGAAGTAATTTACAATTTCCTTACTTATTTTTACACTTTACGGGGATGATAATGTTGATGGTGACAGTGAAGGTGGATGTGACGGTGACGTTTACAATGACGATGTAGACGAAGATAAAGAAGATGGTAATATTGATGCTGATGATCAAAGTGGTGCTGATGCTTAAGCTGATACTTACTATACGTAATACCAATGTAAATTTTGTGTAATCTTCCCCTTAAATGTAGTGTTACGGTTAACTGTGTGTTAGGTAGCAATGATTGGGTGGGATTGGGAGTGAATGTGCAAAGAGAGTTGTTTGTCCAATGGCGATGTCAATGTGAAATAATCGTGCTGGCACCGACTGCGTTGTAAGGTAAGGAAACATTTCAAAGGGAGTTCGAAGTTAATGTGATCGCAGTTAGTATGAGATATCTGAGGAGTGTGTAACATAACATAACATATCATTCATGCCATTCCTTAGCGGGGTTGGGAAATCAACCCTTCCTCGTTTATTTATAAACCTTTTTCCATGCTTCCGTAAGATACTTACATTTTTTCTGACGCCCTTTTATTTTTAAAACTCCTAACCTTTCTTTCTTTTGTTATACATTCTACTGCATTCAGTAACGTTTTACGTGGCCTACCAGGCCCGCCTTACCTCTAACTTCACCCACATAAATCTGCTTTGTTAACCTTGCGTTGCTCATTCCTTCGAGATGACCAAACCAATGTGGTGCACTGCTTTAATACCTTCATCGTCTTTTCTTCGCCACACTCCTTCATTATACACCCATTCTTCACCTTATCCCTTCTCGTTTTACCACATGCGCTTCTCAGGAATCTCATGCCCACGGAATTTATTATACTTTCGAACTTTTTGATTTTGACACACCCATGTTTCACTTTCGTACAGTACTGATGGGACAAATACGCCGTTATAGATTGCTCGTTCAACAGCTATGCTCATGCTTTCGTTTTTCATTATCGTCCATATACTTCCAATCATTTTCCTTCCAGAATTGATCCATCGTCTAATCTCGCCATCCATTGTTGCATCTGTAGTGAACATTGTACCCAGATATACAAACTCGTCCACTTGTTCCACAATGTCATCATACATGCTAAATATTCTACTCTGCTTTTCACCTTGAAACACCACAACCTTTGTTTTGTCCACGTTTACCTTTAGGTCCATTCTCTCACAGACAATATAAAACTTCCTCAGAGAAGTTTGTAGTTCATCTTCAGTCTCGCTTAACACGGCTGTGTCATCTGCATACACCAGAACTCGTTTACGTCACCAACCACTACAAAATTTGTATTACACACTTGCCTAACACATTTATCCATGTATACATTGAACAACCACGGTGACATTACACAGACTTTACGCACTCCTTGCTCAATATGAAAGTATTCACTTACACATCTACTGACCCTAGCACATACCCGCTTACAGATATATACTGCCCTTATTCAGTTTATTAGACCTGTACCTACGCCATATTAATCTAATATTTCCCACAACTTCTCCTTATTCACTTTGTCGTATGCCTTCTCCAGATCTATAAAGGCATAGTACAGCTTCCTTTTCACACTTAAACACTTTTCTGAAAACAATTTGGAAGAAGAATGTGCTTCAGGTAAAAATTTGGAAAAAACAAAAAGGCTTATTTTACGGAAAAAATTGATATAAATGGAGTAAAATAGAGCCAACCGAAATGTAAGAACTCCACAACATAATATTATGCATTTGCCAGTGCCTGACCAAGATAATGCTTCCACCTATTTTCAAATGCAGTTTTCTCAGGACATGTGTGAGTTAGTCATAAAGTGCACCAACCAAAAACTAGAAAACATGAGAAATAAATATAAAAGAAAAAATAAACCATAATTAGCAAATATAGATGAAGTGGAATTCAAAGCATTTTTGGGATTGTTGCTTTATACATCCATATTCAAATCGAATGATGAAGATGTACGTAGTCTTTTCGCTGCAAATGGTAAAGGAAGAGATGTTTTCAGGGTAGTTAGGTCAGTGCAACGATTTTTGGCAATTCTCACTGCTCTACGATTTGACAATCCTGAAGACAGGGATAAAAAAAAAGATTCATGCTGGCGCTGCAATACATGAATTATTCGAAATGTTTATTCGAAATACACAAAACTCTTATGTTCTTGGTGAATCTGGATGTGTAGATTAGATGCTTGTGCGATTTCGTGGTAGATGTTCATTTAAAATGTTTATACCTAATAAACCTTGTAAATACGGCCTAAAAATAATGTGTTTATGTGATGCGCGGATAAGTTATCTGTACAACGCTTACCTCTATGTCGGAAAAGATTCAGATAGTGTCAATCTAGACAACAATGAAAAGAAACTTGAAAAGACATACGTCTCACAAAACCCGTATATGGCTCCAACAGAAATATAACAGCCGATAATTGGTTTTCGTCTGTAGAGGTAGCAGAATACTTATTGAAGAAAAACCTAACTTATGTAGGAACGCTGAAGAAAAACAAAAGAGATATTCCTACACAATTTCTTCCTCAAAAACAAAGACCAGTAGCTGAAGCACTGTATGGTTTTACAAATGTAATGACCCTATTATCATATGTGCGTTTTACTGATTTCTTCCATGCACCACAGCAAAACCGAAGATCCTGATACTGGAAAACCTGAAATGATTGCTTGGTACAATCTTACAAAGGGTGGAGTAGATTCGATGGATGAGAAGTGTGCAAAATATAGTTTTTACAGAGTTATCGATATTTGCAGTGCCAATTCGTACATTACATATGCTTCTTTTCACGGTAATCCTGAGGCTAGATTTACATTTGTTGAGAAAGTTGCCGATGAGTTAGTAAAATCTCATATGATTAGACGGCTTAATGTTCCAAACCTAAACAAAGATATGAAAATGTAAACTTTCACCATTAACACTCATAATAAAATACTTATCTTTTTTGGGGTTTTTTAATGGTGTACTTTAAATTATACAATCTAAACGTTTCGATAACACTTACAGTTATCTTCGTCAGTAGTAATGTTTGTTAAAAATTGTTAAAGATGTAGTAAACAATTTTGTCAAATTAAAACATAAACATAAGCTTGCTATTAATATAACAGTTCGGGAAACATAAAGCCAACTATAAAATTTTTTAGTAAAGAATAACTACGTCATAAAATTAAATATTATCAAACTGCCTCAAAGATGACAAACCAGAACACTCTCTACGACGAAAGCTAACAATGTAATTTGCCAGCCAAAAACACATTTAACAAAATTTAATCGAGTTATGATGCAAGTGTAAAGTTGTGAATAACTTCAATTTTAAAATGATAGAAGCATTCACAAATCCAAACATCACATAAAAAATAACCCAGTTAAATCTAACAAAGAGATATCTTTATCAATAATTGGAAGTGTTATTAACAATGAAAAGCACAATGCAGAACATGCTTTGTAATTTTTAATTTAATTTAATTTCAACTACTTATGTTAAATTATAGTGCTGTGGTAATTTAACATATAATTGTAAACATTTGCTTCAAGGTCTAGGAAAAACAGCAAAAACCTAGACATACCAAAAGTTGAAAACAATTTAAAATCAAGGCGTATCATTATGCTTTTTTTTTTTTAATTATAAGATGCCAAAACCTATTTAAACGTGAAGCTATTGAAATATATAAACACCGAATAATTTTAATAGACAAGAAGAAAATCTCCGTTTAAATAGGTTTTGGCATCTTATAATAAAAAAAGCATAATACACCTTGATTTTAATTTTTCAACTTTTATATCTATTTTGCTATTTCTAGACAACAATTTACCAGTTATAGTTAAATTACCACACTAATCAACTACTAAAATAATGGTATAGAAAAATTGGTACCTTAGATAACTATTTTTTGAGAAAATAACACATTTACCGTAAGAAATAAAAATGTAAGTTTAATGGAAGAAAATCATAATTAAACCTCAAAAACAAACGAAATCAAATGTTCAAATTGGGCTCAGTTAACCATAGATGCGAGCGTAAACACTCAAGGGCTTCAGGAGTAATGTGCGTTTTTGCAAATTATCGTTATCACGTCTGTATCATTTTTGACGGATGAAACAAAAACTACTCGTAAATTTGACGTTTTAAAAACATCAATTGATTTAGTGGTAGTGTGAAAGAAGCATTTAGCAATTTTTTTAAAAGCAAATTCTCTTTGCCGTTAACAAAAAATGCCATGTTTAACTGAACGGGAAGAAATAGAAATTTTAATGATGGTTGGATATGGTGATGAGCTAAAAACACATGAGGAAACATGTGAATTATTCAACCAAGAACATCATAATAGACCGCCCATTGCAAGATTCACAGTAAGTAAATTGGTTGACAAATTTACTGAAACGAGATCCGTCCATGATTTGCCTCGTCAAGGTCGACCTCGAGTAAACGAAGAAACCCGGTTAGATATGTTACTTCAAGCGGAAGAAAATACTCACCATTCTACAAGGCAGCTAGCCCTAAATAACAACGTAGACCACTCTTTTGTCGAAAAGTTGTTCAAGAAACAGAAATATCCTTACAAAGTTCAATTGATTTACGAATTAAACGAGGATGATCCAGACGGCCGCATGCAGTTTTGCTAAGAACTAATATTACGCTGCGATAAATGGGACAGTACATCGTCACAATTGCAGCTATTGGACAAGAAGAAATCCCCGCGGGACTCAAGACTCTCACAGTCAACGCCAAAGAAAATTAAATGTTTGGATTGGAATAATCGGACGTCGTCTAATGGGACCTTACTTTTTTGAAGGGAACCTTACAGCAGCACGCTATTTGGACTTTTTGCAGTTTGATTTAGTGCTAGCTCTGACAGCAATGTTTCCAAATTATCACGAAGCACATATACCCCATCAGGATATTTGGTTTAAACATGATGGGGCGCCTCCTCACTTTGGAATCAACGTCCGTCAATATCTTGACGCCACATTTCCTGTAAGGTGGATAGGACGTCGAGGAGGAATTGAGTGGCCACCGTGTTCCCCAGAGTTAACTCCCTTAGATCTTTTCTGTGGGGTTATTTAAAATCAAAGGTTTATTTTAATAGGACAAATAATTTAGACGAGCTACGGCAAAGAATTTGCGCTGAAATCCTTGAGCGAAGTGTACAAAATTTATTTACACTCACATCTGTCATTGCCAAATGGTTAACGGAGCGCAATTTGAACATTTGCGATAAACTTCGTTTGTTTTGAGGTTTAATTATGATTTTATTCCATTAAATTTACCTTTTTATTTCTTACGGTAAATGTGTTATTTTCTCAAAAAATAGTTATCTGAGGTACCAAATTTTTTTACAACATAGTTTAAATAGTTGGACCATCTAATATAAAGCAGCAAAAAAAATTAAGGTTGTCATTGAAAAAACCAACGATGACGTCATTGTGCAAAAGTACATGACGTTATAAGTAAAATTTTTATGTCATAAGGTGGTTAATTAAAAAGTAAAATAGACCTGTCCGAGCGTTTTTCTAGGAAACATTAAGTAACGCAATTATAAATGTTGTTCCTTACTTTATCACCACACTGTATATGCACAAAATATATTAGCAACTTTTTACAGCAGCTTACTGTCTGTCTTTGAACAGACTGGGGTTACAAAAGAGTAAATGACAGTAATCAGTTTGTTCTAGTGCATAATAACACATACGGCACACTTATCTCAATCCGTTTAAAGCTTGAAACTACTCCAAACGGTAGGAAAATAAACACTACGTCTTCAACGGAAATGAAAACATTACTATTAATCGGCGAACACCCACACAACAATTTCCCTAGTGGTTGCATCCTACCTATAATCCACAGGTAGGGATAACACCGGGTTGAATGTAGGTAAACATCGCGCACTGAAAATACATCACTCGCCCCTAAGTTCCAAACTACCTATGCCAACAGCCTGTTGCTGACTAACTTCAAGAATCAAACACAAACCTTCTACCCCGCATAATGACGTCTTCTTTTACCCATTTCCATTAAGAAAAAGTTCTATACTAAAGCTGCACACTGGACGTTTCCCAGGAAAAACAAACCTTTAGCCACACGTGTCCATTAAACAAACACGATACCTAGAATTCAGATAACAAACATGCCGTTTTTCAATATCAAACCGTATTCTACCAAATAAATTACCTATAATTTCTCCATTAACAACTATATAAATAAACTGCTACACTCAGTAAGCAGAAATAATTAACCGCGCCATAATCTTCTCTCTGTCAGACACGGTAACAAAATAATCTTAAACGTCAAGCGCTTTATGTTATGCCTTTCAAAATTCTCTAAATCAATCATTTAATTATTTATAAACGAGACTGCGAGAACAAACTAACATAACATTTACTGCGAGATAACATTAATTTAAAATCCTGCGTATGATATCCCAATGTATTAATATTTAAAACAAATTCACGTCAAATTCAAACACACGTGACAAAACATTCCACAAATCTTGCACACAGCTTTCTTAAATCCAAACTTTCAATCAATACGTATTGTATAACTCTTTTGAAATACCTACTACGTTTGTCATCTTTCGACTTTCATCCCAACACCATTTCTTTTTATTTTCTCTGTATTTTAGCGTAGACAACTGTGATGTTCATTGTGACAGCTTGTAGGTCTAGACTAACTCTTACAAAATTTTATTGTTATAATGAGAAACTGATTCCATCAGAAGAAATCTATCTCAGCTTGGATAGTGGTTGTACCAAGACCTTTTAAACATAAGTTGCTCGTCGTTCTGTCATATAGTATCACATAACGATGGCTAATTCTCTGAGAGCGCTCAATATTTTAGCTGTCAATGAAATACTAAACAACTTTACGACTTCAAATTTACAACTTCTAAAACCATCTTGTTGTGGGTGATTTTAATACAGATTTTCTAGAAACAGCATTGTTTCTCAAGAACTCTTAAATAATTTTTTGGAACGAGGTTTTGCACCGAGTTTTCTGGAACTCTAGACCCTCTGATAACTCACTTAGTGGCGCTTGTATTGATAATATTTTTACAAAACAGACACTTTTGATATAAAACCATTTCAACCGAATCCCATTACTGATCATTATCCTCTTTTGTCAAAATTAAGACATTATTACCAGTCATTAAAATTAATAATAAAATGTCAACTATGTTAATTACAATTTAGTTCATTGGAATTTTGTTTTAAATGTGGATAACCATAATGAGGCAACAAGGATTTTTGTAGATAACGTTGTTGATTGTATTAATTATGCAAAAATTTACTAAAATAAAAGTAACAAAAAAGAAAGGCATGGATTACTAATGCTATCATTAAATCATGTATAACTAAAGAAAGATTATATAATAATTGGAAATTGGGTATAAGTATTTAAATTAAAAAATTAAGATATAAAAATTATGTGATATAATGTGATAAATGAAGCTAAGGTACAATATGAAAGAAAACAAATTAAAAAGATAGTAATGATTCCAGAAAGTTACGGGAAATTAGAAATAATTAAGTTAGTAAAAAAAACAGAAAGCTGGTGATATTGTATGTATTTTAGATAACCATAAGGCAAAATTTATGATAAAAATACCATTGCTAATTTAACGAATGATTATTTCTGTGAAGTTGGAAAAAATCTGTGTTAAAATTGTGCATCCACTGCATACTAATATTGTTATGCCATCCATGAATTATAAATCGACATTTCTTAAACCAACTAATAATACAGAAATAATCAATATCATAAATAAATAAAAAATAAAAAGATGTGCTGATATTAGCACTAAAGTTTTGAGGGTAATTTCTGTGCATATTGTTGAAAGTCTCGTACATATTTTTAATAAGTGCATTGTACTTGCTACCTGGCCTAGGATACCCAAACAAGCGGATATAGTTCTTATACCCAAAGCTAATAGTAAATTAATTTCGTTTAATTACCGACCTATTTCGTTAATATCTAACGTTGGTAAAATTTTCAAAAATTAATTCATGACAGAATTTTAAATTTTGTAAATGAATGTAAAATTATATCAAATCAACAATTTGGGTTAGTAAAAATAGAAAACCAGGGATGCATTGAGTTACATTAATAATATTATATACAGGGCGAAAATCGAAAAGTTCACAAACCAGCGTACGCATTGTAATTTATACACAAATGCCCTGTTTCTTTTAGTTTTTATGTACTACGCACCACCTCATCGCCTATTAATTTCCAGCCTACATACGTATGTAGGTATAGGTTATGGAATCGACTTTTTTCATTGCCGCTAAATCGACATGTGTGTGGATGTATGTTAGCATCCACGATAATTCAGAACAAATACCAACGTATTTAAAATTTTGTATTTAAGCTTTTTCTCACTTGGTTTAGAGCTTATTAGATTTTGGAAGGAATCCAGCTGTGGAGAGGGTTTATTAGGTGCAGTTTTGGTTTTTATCAAATATTTCTAAAATAGCTGCATATTTCAAAGATATAAAGATACCTGGATATAGACCTTGAACATATCAATTAATTATGTCCTATTCAATTTTTTGATATAACGCGTAATTTAGCGACAAAAATTATAATAACTATTAAATTTATACGAAAAATGTAACGTATTTTAAAAAAATTTATTTTTTATTTATTTTAATCTAAAGCGTAATAAATGTAAAAATTAAATAAATTAATTGAAAATGCTGAAGCTGTATTATCTACATGTTTATTGCGAGATAACTGCTTGATGGATTTCGACGATTTTTTTTTGATATGAAGATAATTTTGCGTGGAAGGAAATAACGAAGCCAGAATTTAAAAAAATTAAAATTAAATAAACATGATTGAAAATGTTTAAGCTGTGTTATCGATATATGTATGGAAGTGGGCGGCTTTGAATTTTTTTTACGTTAATTATGTCTATGAATCTCTATCTGACAAAGTTTTAAACGTCATTCTGACATAGATTACTGTTTTTGTTTTTACGGTGTTGCCTGTTTTCGTTATGAACGTATAAAAAGAGGTTGCATGGTTATCCTAAAAAATTGAAATTAAAATTTCTTTTAATTTAAGTTAGCATCTAGCTGTCTATTTACCTCTGTCTGTCATGAAGTTTTAAATCATTATTAGCTTCTTATAAAAGATGTTGCATAGTTATCCTAATAAAATGTTACTAAATTATTTTATTTCTTTCAATTTCGATTTTGTAAGTTGGAAGGTCGTGTGCTGTTGTACACCAGATATTTTTTAATGATGTGTAAAAGTCACAAATAAAAAAGCTGAAGCAAACCAAAGAAGAGTTTACACGAATTCAAACATTATCTCTTTTTAAAATGAGAAAGCGCCACTGTCACAAAAAAACTCAATGTTTTTTGCTTGTGATCACGGCACCGTTAGTTTTATCCTGTTATTGAAAGTGTAAACGTGTTTTTAAAATGGTTTATTCTATAGCGGAAAGGGTAGAAATTGCTGCAATTTATTATCGAAAGCATGATTACGCTAAAGCTACAGCACGAATTTTCAATGCGAATCACCCAGGAAAAAACGTAAGTTACCAGTTCTTTGAACAACTGATGGACAAGTTCGTTCCAACTGGTTCGGTTTTAAACAGGAGACGTGAAGTAATTGGCCCCGTTCGAAATAAAGCAGTTGACGTAGCAGTTCTTGGTCACGCACAGACTAAAAAACACTTTTATTTCCAAATCTACTAAAAAGAATAAAATAATTTTCTTATCTTGCCATTAACATCAAAAATTTTTGTGTGTAGGGCAATATGATATCTTATACTTATAAGAAAGCCTATCAACACCTACACTCAGACAATGAAGTATAAGGCACTACAAAGAGCGCCCACACTTTTATTTTTAATCACATAATTTTTTATGTTAATGGGTAGATAAAAAATGATAATGTATTCTCAAAAGAAACAGGGTATTTGTGTATAAACTACAACGCGTACGTTGGTTTGTGAACTTTTCGTTTTTCGCCAATAATTCTGTCAAATGTCAACCAATTTCTAAAAACGATGGATTAGTGTATTCACAATGAAAAGGGCTTTAAAATGATGTCTCATAAGTTGGGTAGTGGCATTTGACATTTTAAAGTTGGGGTTGCTAGGGGGGGATGGACATATCGAGTTAGCTTGACTGTACAAAAAGCTCCCCCCAAGTACAAAAATCGACGGGTCTCGGCAAATTTAGAAATATTTTCGGTTTCCTGATTGATAGACTTCGATGATTTGTTCTTTATTTGAAGATAATTTTGCGTAGAAGGAAACAACGGAGCCAGAATTTCAAAAAAATGTAAAAATTAAATAAATATGATTGAAAATGCTTAAACTGTATTATCGAAATTTTTGTAAAAGTGGGAGACTTTGCAATTTTTTTTACGTTAACATATATTTATGTCTAATAAAATACTTATCGTTTTTGGGTTTTTTAATGGTGTATTTTAAATTATATAATCTAATGGTTTCGATAACACAGTAAGATGTTGTCAAAGTTTCAACTTTGACAAAATTGTTTACAACAACTTTAACAATTTTAATAGATATTACTACTTAGGAAGATAACTGTAAGGTTGTCGAAACGTTTAGATTGTAAAATTTAAAATACACCATTAAAAACCCCAAAAAAGATAAGTATTTTATCATGTGTGATAATGGTGAAGGTTTACATTTTCATATATTTATGTCTATTAATCTCTATCTGACATAAAGTTTTAAACGTCACTCTGACATAGATTATTGTTTTGGTTTCTACAATGTTGTAAATTTAATTTTAACCGCAACAAGCTCATGTATAATAACTTTGAAAGAGCAGGCCAACATTGATAACTTTTTTGTATTTTGCTAAGGAATTTGACACGGTAGATCATTCTCTACTTTTGGAAAAGCTACTATCTTGACATTCGATGTAAAGCTTTAAACCTTATGCAAAGCTATCCTACTGATAAGATTACAAAGGATCCAAATTACTGATTACTACAGTAAGTATGGAATAGCAAAAACAGAAGTGCCATACAGCTCGATTCTTGGACCCCTTTTATTCATTTTGTATCTGAAAGATGTACTATGTGGTATGCCTAATGACTTAAACCTCTTTTACGTAGATCATACTGCGATAATTACGGATGGTTTTACATGGGATATATCTCAAAATAAGATGAACATGTATCTGGATAAAATTAATATTTGATTAAAACTCAATAAGTTGACTTTAAATATAGATAAAACTATATACTTAAGTTTTGGAAATTATAGTGACAACATACCAGGTGAAAATGAACTGAATATTAAAATTGATAATGTTAAATTAAATAGGGTTAAGCAATATAAATACCTGGGCATTATTTTTGATGAGAATTTGAACTGGTATAAACATATTGAATGCATTCTCAAAAAAACTAAATATCTCGTTTATGTTTTTTATAAACTGGCCAAAACTATGTCAGTGCAAGTGTTGAGAATATTTTTTCACAGTGTAATTAGCTATGGCAGTATTGCAGTAATCAGTTGGGATTGTTACAAGCACAACAGAATTGGCTACGTAAGACAATAAATGAAAATATATATGAAATAAAACAGTATTCCCCTAATTTACAACACATGTTTACACACGAGTCACTTCATTTTCACTATGATACATTAAGTTACAGTTATATTGAGCCTGGCAGTAAAACAATATATAAGTCTATAATATTGCGTAAATTTTTTAAAATTGTAAGTTATAATAATAGCCTTATTAAGGCGATAAAAGCCTTCAATTTACTATCAAACTCGTTAAAAGATTTGAATATTTGTAAAGAAAAGAGAAAGGAAAACTTAAGGAATGGATTGTTAACAATACTTAACTTGAGTAGTACGTCACTGAAATGTGAAAGCGTTACATGTATGATAACTATTTCGATTTAGTCGATTTAGTTTTAAGTTGTTATTTCATTTTAAGTCTACCAGTTCACCTACAGGGTTTTTACCCTCTGTGTATTGTTTCCATATTAATTATTAATATTTTAAACATATTTTACTAGTCAAATAAATTATCTCGGTCACAGGATGTAAACTGTAGAAACTGAATGTAATGGTAAATTAAGAAACTTCTAACTCATTACTGTTAAATAGAGTGCCACAGGGTTCTATATTAGGACCAATTCTCTTCAGTATTTACATTGCAATCATGCGCTCTGTTCTACCAATTACATCTTTATACAATTATACCGACGATACCAAACTGTCTTACTCATTTGAGATAGATAAGAGGCAGTGAATTGGTTCACATAGCGCTCTCTCCACATCATTTTCTGCGATAGTGTTGCGTACATCTTACTCTTTAGATAGTCTGACTCACGTGGACACCATTAGTGTAGTACTAGAGAAATTAAGTCAAAATTTTTCAAATAACACTATTCTATGCTTAGATATAGATTCTTTCTCCACTATCTAAATGGCGTATTGTTGACTTGTTAATACTTTCTCGGTTTAATTATTGTGACATGGTGCGTGGTTCCTGCCTCTCTGATAGAACTCAAATGGTGCAACTTTCTTGTATTATGTATGCCTTCCATATTAAACGATTTGATCACCTTACTTTGCTTATAAATAGCACTCTATATCACACTAATACTTTTTCGTTTCCATGCACTACACCATCTATCTACAACAAAATTTTCAGCAAATATTAGAACCTGGGAAGCTCATTTAAATATAAATACAGAGCACATCTTATTCATTAGATATAAAACCTTGTCATACCCATTTCTAAGATCTTTTTCTTACAATTTTTGTTTGTAATTTCTTGTAATTTTCTCTTATGTTGGTGGATATAGCGTTGGGTAGTACTCCGCCTATAATAAAGGAATTATTAATAGTAGTGGGTTCGATTTCCGTTAGCGTCTACGCTGTATGAGGTTTTTTGTGGGGTTTTCCTCATTCACATATAGCGGCATGGTCACTGTGCATACGCACACCATGTGCACTATTTAGGCGAATGCTGGCGTAGTACATTCCCCTCATAACTCTCCGTTCCATTCGATCCTATCGGAGGGAATAAAGCATGTGGCCTTTTCCTTTCCCTTACAACCATAGTAATCTTCTACTTACAATCTCCATCTATACGTAAGTACGGTGTTTACGTTTATAATTAAATTTTTTTTACGATACCCTTTCTAAGTCTATTGGGGGTGCTGTTTGTAATGTGAACTCTTCACGGACAAAACCTATCCGATCATATATACTAATGAGGCAAGTTGAATATGTACTTTTATACAATTGTATATTAAATATACTAAATATCATTTTTGCGAATATTAATTTATACAACATTGGGTACTTCTGGGAATAGACTCGTAATTAGATTGTTAATGAAGTTTTATAAATTTTAACATAAATACTCTAACGTATATTATCTACTGTATAACTTTTATACAAGTGTACATAATGTTCATAACATTGTTTTGTGGATTTTACGTATCGATATTTGTAAATGTGTCAGTACCAATGCTCTTAATTCACCAGTATACTTTAATATAATAAATGTAATAGAAGGAATCAGTACATTACCACACAAAGATATTAAGGAAACTATTTTCTTATAAAATTAATAAAGTTGTACAGCAGAAACTGCAGGTTTAATCTCCAACTTTCATCTAAAATATGAAGTTTTAGAAACTCCTATTAGTACCTATATTAGTTACATGTGAATTCCCTAGCGATGTTCCTGGCGATTAACTACTCAACATACAGCAGAGTTGTAATGTTGTATTACAAAATTGATTTTCATATTCCACTTTAAACCATTCAAGAAATATAAAAAAATTAACTACCAAGAGATAAATTTTAACTTTCAGAGTTACATTTTATCAGTATTTGAAAATTCTCGCTTTGTAGTAATACACGTTACATTAAATAATTAAGTTTTCAGTTAACTTATAAAGTTTAGAAAATGGTAATTTATTTTTATAATTTTAATCCAGTTAGAAAATGTAAATTAGTGTTGAATTATGATTAGTGAGAGATTTTGGTAACAATAAAATGACGTGCTCTGCTGTGACAATTAAAGAAACTTGTTTACAGTATTGTTCTTTATGTTATTGTTGTTGTTAAAGAGTTTCCAAATAATGAAGTTTGTTAGCAACTATTTAGTAACTAGCTTGGACAGACAAAACTAAGCAGAAAATTTAACGTAAAGTAAATGACATCATTTACTTATTAAATTTTGACAGCTTAGACAGCTATGTCCTTTGACGGATGTCACATATCAAAATTTTTTGTGATAACGCTCAAGATCGTGTATTTTTTATCTTTTACATAAATTTAAATTTTAGTTATCGCCCTCAGTAAACGATAATAGCTTAACAATTGATTGAGATGTCAAGATAAATTTATGAAATGCTCCCGGCTTTCCATGTAGAAATAATTGTTTGATCTTAAAATTTTACAAAGATTTTATCTGTAATTATACCTAAGTAGTCATATAGGGCCGGTTCTGGCTCAGTTCAAGGTCACTCACCTTCTAGTGGTGAGAAATCTAAAAATAGAGCCAATGCTTATTGACCTCTAGAGGTGTCATATTATAATTCTTTGTACTCTTAAAATAGACCAGTTTGTAAAAACGTGGGGCGGGGGGCAGTGCAAGGTTCATTGACCTCTTCAAGGTTCAAATTTACTTCTAGGTTATCATATTACAATACTTAGAAATCTAAAAACAGAATCAGATCGTGGAAACGGGAGAGGCTAAAGTTCGTTGTCTTCTGCAAGGTCAAAGTTCGTTGACCTCTAGGTGTGTCATATTACAATTCTTAAGTTTATGCAGTGTTTCCAGATTACGAGTTGGTGCCAAGGTCACGCCCCTTTTAAGTTCATTGACCTTCTCAAGGTCAAACTTGTATTGCACTTCAGCTTTACAAATTTCACTATTAATTATTTGCACTCTGCGTAGACCCTCAGAGTAGTCCACGTCCTGCACTACTTTGATATACTCTTGGTCACGGTTTACTGTTTGGAAATATGTTAGCTTGTAACAATTTATTTAGGTCAAAAAAATAAAATCCAGGACATAACCTTATGTATTATCCTCGGGCGTTATCTCCAAGAAGCCCGTACTAATGGTTACGTTTGGTTTCGTAGTTATGGAATGGTTTTGTAATTGGAATTGGAAGTAGTTCTTTATTCGGGGCATAACCTCCGTCTATAATAAAAACGTCTCTCCCTTGGCAATCTTTATATACTCTCCTCGGGCCATTATCTCCAAGAAGACCTATTACAATTTGCTTTTGGTAACAATTTGGTGATGAAGGGAGCTGGAGGTCGGATTTGGATAGCAAGAGAATAGGGATTAATGATTGAGGATATAAGGCAACGTAGATTTAATGGAACAGGCAGGTTATAATGACAGTTGGAATTCAAATAACTCAGGATGTCAATCAGGACTAAAAATTAAGGTTCTGGTAACTCAGGATATTAATAATACTAATAGTACTGCGAATATTGATAGAAGCGAAGTTAGGATACGGCGATCGGGTATTCATAGGAAATCTGAACGGAGTGGGAAAAGACCATGGAACTTATAACATTTCTTAACAATGCTATTACAGTTGCGGATGGAAATAAGGAATAAGTTTTGATAGGAATTATTTACCAGGACAGGAAAATTTATTAAAAAGATTTTCAGGATCATTACAAAGTTAATTGATCTCCAGGGGTAAAACATTACAATTCTTAAAAAATTCGAAATAGAATCAGTGCAAACAAGAGGAATAACAGATTGTTATCTATGCTAGAAAATGGGTCAAGGTGAAATGGTTCTTATCCTGGCTAAATTGGGTCTAGGTCAAATAGTTGTCTACGATTTTTAGAACTCTAAAAATAGAATCAAAGTTCAATAACCTTTACAATGTCAGAGTTCATTGACAACTAGAGGCATCATATTAAAATTCTTAAAAATCTAACAATAGAACCAGTTCGTGGAAACAGGAACTTACTGACCTCTTCATGTTATGTTACGATTATGGGAAATCTAAAAATAGAATCAGTTCGTGGAAACCTCAAAGTTCATTGATCTCAACAGGTGCTATATTATAGTTTTTAGAAATCTAAAAATAGAACCAGTTCGTGGAAACGGGAGTTTACTGACCTCTTCGAGGGCAAAATTCAGTGGCATCTATAGATTCCATAATACAATTCGTAGAAACGAGAGGAAGAACCCAAAGTTTATTAACCTCATGAAGCCGGAGATTGGGGTAATCCTAGAAATCTAAAAATAGGAGCATTTGTGGAAAATTCTGAATATCTGTTTTTGAAGGAGAAAGTTCATTGGCCTCTAGGCGTGCACAATACAATTCTGGAAAAGCTAAAAATAGAACGAACTCGTGGAAACTTCAAAGTTCACTAACCTCAGCAGGTGCCATATTACTACTATTATTATTCTTATATTACTATTATTCTTATTATTCTTAGAAATCCAAAAATAGAGCCATTTCCCGGAAATGGGAGTGAAGAGATTTATGCATCTTAGTCTCTTCAGGGCAACTGACATAGAAAAACGGAAGTTAATCAATTCTTGGGAAATCCAAAAATACAACCAAAGTTCATTGACCTGGGAAAAATCAATAATCTACCAGATGAGAGTTCATTGACCTCGAACAAATTACTGAACAATGCAAGAGCCTGCGAATGAATTCTAGGAAACTCCAGCTAATGAGTCATTCTTATTAATTTCTAAAAATCAAGCTGTAACTGGTTTTACACGTGCTCTGTATTGTTCAAGTTCCTAACATAAAGAACAGAAACATAGAATAATAATAATAGTAATAATAACGGTCTTTATGTGTAACATTGCAAATAAGGCAAATTCAAAAATACAAAAAAGAAGTATACCTTGTACATATGCAAAGATACTACAATAGATGCGAGTTCAGGTTGTTCAGGTTTAAAACTAATCTGGTATTGTACTCGGACCTTTACAACTAATTTCATTGAAAGTTGAATGCAAAACTAAAATATGAATAAAAATAGTGTAATACTCGAGACAATTCAATGTAGGAGCAGCTCAATTTTTTTTTATCATTTTGTGCCAGTTAAAAGTAAACTTGAATTTTTTCAAATCATGATTGACTACTTCGGGTAGAAGTTCATTCAGCAATTGAGATGCTTGGTATCTAAATAGCCGCTTCAAAAGTGACGCTTTGTGATGTGGGATTCGAAGCGTGTATTTACTTTTTCTTCTTATATTTATGTTGTGAACATCCATCCGATACTGTAACTTTCGATGGATATACGGTAGAGACTGTTTGTCTACTGTCTTTTTAAAAGTTAAAATAGCATGTAGGTATCGCCTGAGTGCCATGTTTAACCACCCACTTTCTTGTAGTGTGTCACAAACCTGGCAACTCATATATTAGTTCAATACGAATGTGTTAAGTGGATTTTTGTAGTACATTTACGGATACGACCGTCTGTTCTTATGAAATAGCCGCTTGTTCTTAGGAAACTGTTATCAGTCTGCACTCTGCATGATATTTTACATTTAAAAGTGAACATTATGGGGTATATGACTAAAAGGTGGAATGAATATTAAAATATCTAACTTCATAACACTCAAAAAAGCTTCACGGAATTCAGATACAACTTCTAGCTATCATCATTTCAGTGACGCTTTAAATTATGATTCAATTCAGTTACCCATTAAAATAACTTGAGTCGCTTTCTGGTCAGATGTAGATTTGTGATCTATGTCCTGCTAGATTACCAAATGATGGTAATAAGTATTCAGAATTTAAACAAGTAGCATACCAACAAACGGTTACATTTGTACTGTTTGCGGACCTCGGAAGCAATTTTAGAGAAATTCAGATAATTAAAACACACGTATACGTGATAAACATGTACCCTTTAGCATTGCGTATTACCTTAAATGCTATTATGATAATTCGTTTTCACAACTTGATTTGTGCCGGGAGTGGTTTATAGGAGAACTACAAAGAGTTATGACCAAATCGATAATTTTGAACGTGCTATTGTCTGCTATGTTTGCAATCGGGCTTTTCAATCGACATATATAAAGGTTAAGACCATAACCATTTGATGGGGAAGTTTTAGGGTGCGGCACGTCAAGATTGCAAATTAAATTTGAAAGACACGCATACTGTCCCTTTCGGGTTGGTTGGTTATAACGCCCATCTCCTCATTCGAGAGCTAGCTATCGGTTTCCCGAAGGAAGTGTCCCTGTTACCGTTAAACAAGGAGAAGTGCTTTACCAAGGCTGTAGATGATACCAACATAAAATTGAGATTTATAGATTCCTTTAGGCTTATGGGTAGTAGTATTGATAAGCTAGCCCTTAGATAATGATAAAAAGCTTATTACTAGATCAGCATGTAGTAGTGACGCTGAATTTAATTTGTTAATGAGCAAAGCTATCTTGACATACGAATACATTGGTTCATGGGACAGTCTAAATGAAAGGAAGTCACCTCAATAACGGATGTGTTCGCGATGAAAACCATTTATATGCGATCCAAGACTGGAACTTTTGCGGTACAAACATTACAACATTATTTAGATTTATATTTTAAAATTTATGTGTTATTATTAGCTAATATATTTGAAAATTTTCGCATAAATTGCTTAGTATCAGTGGTTGTAGGTGCGATGAACTGACTCAACAAAAATAATTCCACAGGAATACAACTCTTGTGTAGTCATAGTCTATGAATTATAATAAAGTGCTACCTAATCTAGAAGTAACAAGTCTAGAGGTAAGAAAGTATTTCATATGGTCTCGGTAGAGTTAAGAAGAGGTTATAATAGAAACTCTTAGTAAAAATCAGTAAAATGAGACCATTTATAAAATAGGACAGCAATAAAATAACTGTTTTGATTTCTGCGAATAAACTAAGTTTTGACACACACAGACACACAGACACACAGACACACAGACACACAGACACACAGACACACAGACACACAGACACACAGACACACAGACACACAGACACGCAGACACGCAGACACGCAGACACGCAGATACGCAGACACGCAGACACGCAGACACGCAGACACGCAGACACGCAGACACGCAGACACGCAGACACGCAGACACGCAGACACGCAGACACGCAGACACGCAGACACGCAGACACGCAGACACGCAGACACGCAGACACGCAGACACTCAGACACACAGACACACAGACACACAGACACTCAGACACACAGACACACAGACACACAGACACACAGACACACAGACACACAGACACACAGACACACAGACACACAGACACACAGACACACAGACACACAGACACACAGACACACAGACACACACACACACACACACACACACACACACACACACACACACACACACACACACACACACACACACACACACACACAGACACACAGACACACAGACACACACACACACACACACACACACACACACACACACACACACAGACACACACACGCGCGCATACGCACAGGTGCGCACGAACGGTGCTCAGCACAAACATCGCACGTCACGACACACACGCACACCACACACACGCACACCACAGCACACCACGCCACGACGCACACACACACACTCACGCACCGACCACACACGCACACGCACACGCACACCACACACACACACACACACACACACACACACACACACACACACACACACACACACACACACACACACACACACACACACACACACATAGATACACACACACACACACACACACACACACACACACACACACACACACATACACATACACACACATGCACAGATTTAACGAACTCATATAGCTAACTTTTGTTCGGTGAAAATGCTGCATGGTAATAATATGAGCAGCATTATCTAATTATTTTTAATTTAGTAATAATATCTAAGTGGAGTTTATTAAAAATTTAATAGTTGAAATGCCGTTGAAAGTGCTCTATTGTGGTATTTTGGAACATTACGTTTCATAGTCGACCCAGGAAACCGCTGGTGGCGAGAAAATAGGTAGGCTTAAAATTTCCGTTTTATGCTAGTGCACCCTCTTTTGTTTGCGTAAATTTTACCCGTATTAAGACAGGGTAGTGTCCAAAACATTACCGCTCGGACTTACTTATCTTATAATTTTTATGTTTGAAGTAACTCTTTACATACTCAAATATTTTATTCTGTGTTTAAGAACGATCCTTAATCATTAATGGTATATAAAAATATTGGCGGTGGCGTAACCTTAGTTACATTTTCTTAACTATACTCGTACGCCAATACACATTTAGTTGATTAGAATCAGGTTGCTAAGATTCTACTGTGGTATAAAGTTTGAATATACAGTTAATATCGATTTTCTAATTCTTATATAAGTAAAGCACCCAATACTAAACGCTCTAAGTTTGCTTAACAGTCATGCAAATAATAGTCACGCTTGCTCCGACAGACATCTTAAAGCTTGCTATGCTCACTGCGAATGTAAAGCTCTTACGAATGTCGATCCAGGGGTGTTTATAATTAAGACAACCTTTTAATTAATTAAAATGAAAGTAAAAATATAAATACAGTTAACGGGCATGAGTAATTTACATCATAAGCATGTTTAGATTTTGATGTAGAACATGGTTGTAACAGCATCCGGGTATCATTTGGTTAATAATTGGTTACCATTTAGATTTATCAAAGTGACGTTTACATCATATACGCAAAAGTAGATCTCGAATGCAGTCCTTAAAACGAATGGTTTTAAATTTGGGCTTAGCGATTATATTTACATTGCATAACATAACAGAGTATATGTTTTGGCGTTCTAACACATGGCATTTAACCTAAACAGTTGTAATTATCAAATTCTTGTCACCCCAGGTTGAATTAAGAAATACACTCTCCATTACGGGCATTGTAATACAACGAAAAGAGGTAGGACTAGCTACATCATGTTGGAGCGCAATGAAAATTCCACTTAAAATGGTTAAGCAGTGACACAAAAACTGCTCTGGTTATTTTAAAACGATACAAATATAATTATAAGATTATATTATTTAATGAGTTATAATTCTATCAAGTGCATTATTACCTACCAACTGTTTATCCTCACTTATATTAAACCTTATATGTTATCATCTTCATATATAATACCATAAGTTGTCACGGAGTGTGCAAATCTTAAGCAAATTGCGTAAAATACTTATTTGTGTTGGTTTGCCGTTGGATAGAAACTGATTCAAGACATGATGGTCTTGTTTTTCAAATTTTAAGTAGACACGTACTATAAGGTGTTTTGTCGGCTTGGACTATACATTTCGAAAGTGTTAATTTAATTATAATTTTTACGTTGTTTGAAGATATTTCGATTTTTCTTTTTAAATTGAAATATATTTTAGTTTCCTCAATTCTGTAATTGACATAGACTTTTTAGTTTGTTTGTCATTATTAGAGCGAAGATTAAATTACGATTCATTTCCGCGCGTTGACTTTGTATATATGGCAAAGGAGTTTACCTTAAATTTTTCTGTATAGATAATGGCTATTCCCAGTCATGTTTAGTATCATTAAATACATTTAATAGAATTGAAAAATTACGTCTTGTAAATTGATATTTAGTATTAAAACTATTACATCGTTTGCAAATTTAAGTCGTTGGTGTCAGGTCGTCGCTGTTCAGGTTGATAAACTCTTAGCCTAAAACAAAGAGGTTATTATAAGGCTGATTTTCGGTAGGAATTTTGTTGACGAAAAATATCAGGTTACATTGATAAGGTACCGTGGGTCTTGTGCAAAGTGGAATGTTTTTATGACGTAATTCTCTGGTTCATTACCGCTGTGCCTTTGATTTTTGTTGCGTGTTAAAATCTGAAGAAATGGGTTATGTCATTGGTTAATGGGGATATAAGGAGATGAAACTGAAGATGGCGAAAACTGAAAGAGGAATAGGTGAGTCTAGTTGCAGCGGCCGGTGAATGTAGGAACGCTTAGCATTCGAGGTAATTAATTACGATTCTGTATGTGGTGAACGAACTTTCGTTAGGGAAGTTTCCTGTCAACCTTTTACGGGAATATTGAAGTAGAATCGACCACCGTGGTAATATAATGTCGATAAGTATCGTCTGTCCTGAGTGAAGCGTCCTTGGAAGAGGGCGGTATTAGAACATTAGTGTTGCTTTCGCCCTAGGTTAAAAGAACCGAATTGCGTGTAAAATTTCTGTAAATATAACTTTTGCTTAATAAGTTTATAGTTAAAGATAAAATTTATGTGCATTTAAATGAAACCAAATGAAGCAGTAATCAGCTATCGCGTTTGGTTTAAACGAATTGTGTAAATCAAAGAAGTAAAGTTACAATTGAAAAGCAGGCGTCTGATGTTTTCGAGACCGGAGACTTTCTGCAGGCCTACATATATTTAGCCTCATTAACAATTTGAATAAAGTGTATTTCGTTTTTTTTGTTTATTGCATTTATCGAGCGTATGAATATATTTCTTTGCATGGAACCTTAAAGTAAATTTTCTTTCTTTACAACTATATTCACCCGCGTATAAATATATATATATATATATATATATATATATATATATATATATATATATATATATATATATATATATATATATATATATATATCGCTACGTTTATTTGTACTTTGTTTTGGTTATGTTTCACAAAACTACGCATGACAAGAGTTGGTAAATTTTAAACGTTCGACATCCTTAATATACTTAGGGAAGAGTTATTTTGGGATTACGTAAAATTAAAATAGAACAGATTATCTTTGGGAGGTTGAGGTTGCAACAACGAACCCCATCATTGATTATGTATTGGAGATTGATTGCTTTCTTTTGTAACGGTGTATAACATTTATGTGCAATTTTATGAGAAATATAAATAGTTTTTGAATCTGGCTATCATAAATCTTACTTCATTGTGTAATATTATTGTGATTCCGATCATTTTACTGCTGCGTTAGCAATATTTATGTTTGATTGAAATTTACAAATCAGATATGTTGCTTATGACGATTTGAGTTTACACAGTTTTAAGCGACCGCGTTCGAATGTTTTATATTTGCCATTATATTTGCTGGTGTTACGCTTTTATCCCATAAAACACTAATAATTTCACCAAATCGCTGCTTTGTGATGTTTCGATCCTTGAATCTTGTCCAATATTGAAGTACTTGGTCATCCCAGTGATGTTAGAACGAACGAGATACCGATTTATCCATGGATGGCAGCTCGTGTGCTGTGTTGATTGATAAACAGCAGAGTACAACATTATGTCTTTCTGCAATATCAACGATCGTACAGTCTAGATGGGATTTGGCACCATCAAAAATTGAAAGATATTTTCCTGGTAGTTTGTATTTAGCCAAATGCTTAATCCATGTGCAAAACGTGGTAATGTCCATACTACCTTTAGGAGTCATGAGCACCAGTTGTCAAGACCCATCAGCCTTTACCAAAATTTTCTAATTAATTATTTGTTAATTATCCCGCAGTAATCAAATTACATAAAACTACACAAGATTGCACAACAAATAATTAATTTTATAATCCTCTGACGTAGATTTCAAAACATCGAATGTTTTTCGTCAGAGATCACGCCAGTATATCAAACAATCACCGCATTAGCATCCCTGCAGAAGCCGTCCCCGCCTACCGCATATCCTCTATAAAACCGCGAGCCGCACTAAAAAAGAATGCTTGTACGTCGGGACGTTCTCGCGACGAAGTGCCAATCGAATGCTTGTGTGTCGGGTCTTCGCCACGACCACCTGCTACTCGTACGCGACCCGTTCCATAGTTTACTTCCTGCTTGTACGTTGGGCTGTTACACCAACCGTTTGCTCGTGGATCCGTCCGCCGACGCTACCGAATCAAGTGGATTCTGACCAGAAGCCTGACCGCGCGCCTGTCGCTCTTAAACGCGTTATTTAAGAGAATCTGAATCCTTACTAGAAACCTGATCGCTTACTGCGATAAATCCTGAAAAGCCTGACCAGAATGCTGGTCGCTTATTGCGATAACCCAGACTTGAAGGATGTACTCAGACCGCCTGCTAGCCGCTCTTAAACGTCTTACCTAGTTTCGATCTGTCGATTTCGCATTTGTTCATCCTGAACCGTCGTGTATTTTGCCGCATTACTTCGCCGCCATCACCTACAAATCAGCGGCCTACAATCAACTAGCTGGTTGATATACTTTAAGGTTAACAGCACGTAAGTTTATTGCACCACATTACATAATACACAAGAACCAGCCGATGTTACCACGAGCTTAGATCCTGAAGTCATCACAAACAAACATTACATAATACACAAATCGGACGGTGTAACTGCGGGATTTGACGCTCAGTAGTCATCTTTCATTTACTCCGGTGGGAAGAAAGGTCATTGCCTTAATTCTACCACCTTACGGAGGACCTCTTTATACAGCACTAGACGGTTAGCTTCAGATTCTTATAAAGGGTCCTCCAGGAAACATATATTACACCTACTAACACCAGTACGCCTAACACAAGGCGCAATTAGCAATAAAACAAGCAATGTCCGCAGCATGGAGATAATATCAATACCAGACGCCATATTTTAGAGATCCCGGAGTGATTCTCGAGCTATATAAAGCCAAAACCGCTGTGCGTTTACGTAATCAATTGCAACAAACACGATCAAACGTCTGCGAACTGATTACAATTCGTTATATTTCCACGTAACGTGAGTCCTTCTAATAATATTTCTTAGTAAAGAAATCCTGTATTGCAAATAAGTCTTCACGCACCTGCAAGAACACCAACTAATTCATTCCCGAAGGTTTGAACACCTTACCAGCATCATCATCAATTACGAACGTTGTACGTATAAATTCTTTCATTCTAATACATAGGATAATCGTGTAAGAAACATTAGTTTATTGTATACCAGGCAATTGAAATAATTTACCTCCTAGTGATAAAATCTCGTGTGGATAGTAATAATAGTTCCTTTTCTTTTAATCAATTAGCATAAATCTCGTGGAAATAGTAAAGTTTACGTATTAAACTCGAAACCGGATTAATGCAAAAACATAATCCTATCGTACTTTAGTTAACATCCAATATTAAAAGCTATTCCTGATAATTAGATTAAATACTTCCGTATCAAATCAACCAGAATCCGGTATGCTTATTGTTCGTTCATTTAAATATCACAAACTGTAGTAAGTTGCATTTTATATTACAAATATAAGAATTCATGTAAAGGAATACATCTATTCAGTATGAAAGCAAAACCATATATAAGAATAGCCATGTGCACTAAGCTTACTTTAAATTATTGATTATTTTGTAACTGACCTTCTCACAAACACAAGCGCGAGCATTGCCCTGTCCTCGACTTATGTAATACCGAAAATATTACACAACGGTGCCCGATAGCAGTCACGACTCCCGTTTAGAGGGCAGGCAGGCCTAAGAATTCGTAATAAATTGTAAGAAGTCACCTTTGTTAGGATTTTTATCACGCGAGTCCCAATAGACATATGTGTAGTATTAATTTCAAATTTCCACAGAAACGTCTCAGGATCCAGTGAGCCCTCCACCTGCCGTCCAAGGGCGTCCATGTAAAGCGGGCGTCCCAAGGAAAGCTATTTATATGATATTAGGGTACCTATTTTTGTTTCTTTTTCACTTTATCGTAGCCTTAAGTCACATATTTAACATTGTAATAGTTTAAACCATTATATTATAATTATTTAGAGTGAACAGTGTTTAGCCAAAACTATATATCCAAACGAACCCAACCCCGTCTTGTTAGTATAAGACCGTAGTGAGCTAGACTGAGGCAAATTAAAATAAATCAATTTAATTATCGTAAGCCATGTGGCTTACATGGTGTTCCCGAAGGTATTGAATCCTGTCTTTCTGGTTTCATCCTTTTTCCTTTAAATAGAACTGTTGGAATAGAATTACCACAGGCATGGCCACAGGCGACAATTGTGACGTTTTCTCCATGCTCTGGGTGTATATGTTTCGCTCTTTTTTTCGCAAGTACACTTTGTTAGTGGTGTGACCTTAATCTACAGCCTTTTTCGTCGACGTTGAACATTTTTTTTGAACTCTCCATAGCATCCAGTTCCAAAAGGGCGTCTTTCAGTTTTACGAAGTAGTCATTTACGATGAACCGGTTTAGTTTCTGGGCACTAGAAAATTTATTTTTGTTACCATTTTCGTAGCAGAAATTAAAAACACACCTTCGGACTGTCCTTGATGTTAGTGGGTAACCAGCCTCTGCCAATCGGATTATTCATGCAGACATTTATCTTCCTTGGTCAACTGTAAATACAGGTTTGTGCCCCATTTTTGCTTTACTGATTCGGTTACTATCGACATATCTGGATACAGGTCTTATTGGTATTGAAAACGTTTTTGAAGCACCTCGACAAGACATTTTTACTTCATCAAACTTCTGAACAGTATTTTAAGATTAATTTTTTCTGCTAATTCATGTTCTATAACTAATGCAGCCAAACCGTTTAAGAAATTTTGGGTGGGTTGTGGAAAGCCCCTTTATCCAGCTGCCACGATTACTGGCAAAGTGAACAAGATTCTTAAGGCAATGCTGGGGTTAGGAGAAACATCTAAAGTAGTGATGTGATAAGTCACCTCATTTAATTTTGTTTAATGTATACAAACGGATTTTATCTCATCTACTAGGTTAAGTGTGATCGCATCTCCCGATTCGTAATGAAACATAACAGTTTTTCTCAATATCTATGACGCGGTTGTGTTAACTCGAAATCAGCTGAGATGTCAACAAATTGTACAACGTTTTATTAACTCGATGGCGGATCATAAACCATAGTCTTTGATTTGTAGTAGCTTGCTGATCGGATTAATATAATATAATTCTACGTAAATCAGTTATTTTCCAACTGCCAGGTATACCTATGTATTTTTTTAAGTTTTAAGAAAATTTGGGAGCAAACGTTTTTTCTTACATAATATATTCCTAAATAAAATATGTCAAAAAATATGCATTGTAACAATCAAAATGCCGCCCCTAAAATTTGCCGCCCGGTGCAGGGGCACCGGTTGCACCCGACTATCGCCGGCCATAAATAATGCACTTGATTGATATAAACCATTGAATATAATGTTATCAATGTATTTGTATGGTTTTAAACATAAACGCAGCAGATTGAGTGTCACTGCTTAACCATGTAAAGTGGAATTGTTTTCATAGCGCTCTCTAGATAATACAACTTACTACCGTAAATGTCATGTGTTAAAGCAGCAAAGACATATACTCTGTTTCGTAATGTAAATATAAGCCCAAGCCCAAATTGAAAATCATTTATTTTAAAGACTGTACCAAAACTTTCCTATCAGAGATTATTTTGCAAAATAGGAATAATGTTAAATAATCAAGTAAATGTTATTATAACGGGAAAAGAAATACGGCCGGGTTTTAAATTCAAGCAAATAGCTACTACGTCTGTTTTTGTATTACAAATTTCATCATCACATTATAACGATATGTTTGTTAATTTATACGGAACAATATCTTATTTTATTTACAAGAGATATAATTAAAGCGTCTACCTTCCCTAAAATGCTTATAAAGTCAATGATGCTTCTTGAAATGTGAATAATTAAATACAAAATGAGAAAATTAAAAGGCATAATTGTTTTTAACTCGAGGCTTCGAATTAATTAACTGTAATTTGAAAACATATAAAATATAATTAATTCTTATATTTAACAAAACCGTCGATAATGATATTCTAGCTAATTTTTGCTTAGCGCGACACCTATTTTTCGAGCCAGTGTGAGTGTAAGAGACATTCCGTTCGTTTACGAATGCAAATCTTTATACCTTTACTTTATCTGTACAAATCTATATTTGAATTCTAGTCCTTAATATTTAATAGTTTTTTAATGTTGAGTGTTATACGTAGTTAACTACCAAAAAGAGTTATAACTTTTTCTAATATATCAGTAGCACATATCCTATTTACTGAATTTCAAGAACTCAAAAAAGTCAAATTTTATTTCATTGTATATAGAAACTACCAAACAATGAGATCTAACAGTGCTTTATGAACTTGGACTTTGTATTTATATGATCTGCATTCCAAATCAAAGTACTCATTGTTTTCATATCCCAGGCCTAAGAGTGATTTTGTGACGCGACTGTTTACTTCCATATCAAACAACAGGTAAGAAAGGACTTTCTATTGAAATATCACAGTTTTTAACTCATCATTTTATTTGAATGTACAGAGAAAGCTCGCACATACTTTATTCGTCGTCACTTTGCTCATTCTTTGATGCTATTGGTATGTTCTTATAGTAATCGTGAAAGAATTTCGGGACCCACTGGAGAGGAATGATCAAGTTATCCTTTTTTTTTGCATATTCCTTTTGGGTCATTTCGTACAGAAGGTAAATTATCGGGCTGTTTCTAAGACTTTCTGACAGAGCTGGAAAAATTAACGGTGTTGAAAGTTTCTACTTGGAAATCTGTCTTATAGTAAATGATTGACAGCGATTGAGCTCTTGCCTCAAGGCAAACAACTGTAGATATGAGAAAATTTTCTTTCTCAGTATTTTGTTTTCTGTTTGTAAAGGGTGCCCCGCGAGTGCTGTACAAAACTGCAAATTTTTTCAAGTCTTCTATTTCCATACTGAAAACTGTTGTTTTAGAAGCTCGAATGAGCTGCTGCCAATACCAAGGGGTTGCGATTTGCATTGTGGATTGTTTCTTTAGAGTTCTTTCAATTAAAACATGGATGTGATCGGTTTCTATGTATGACCTCCTAATAAAAACTTGTGTGTAACCGTTTTCAAGGAAGGGTAAATATTTAATAGCCAAAAGTAACTGACTAACATCTGTTACAGGTACAAACCGCACTAGGCGTCGTGTATGCTTACTACTGTAAGCGGGTTGCCAAGCAAGCTAACAGGGAGATGGGCGTGGTCGAAATAAGAAGTAAAATGAATGATTAATACGCTCAAACACCTTACACCTATATTCAAACAGCTCAGTCCGGGAAAATATGTCTCCAGGCGCCACCACAATCGAAACTTTGCTAAAATAATTGTCTTAAGCTGGGTGTTAATTAACCCTACTTGATCGTGGAAAGTAGGATTGTGCTTACTCAGTAAACTCTTACACGAGGGTCCTACAACAAACACTCGTCCCAAACAATCCAACTCAAACTCAAATATATTTAGTACTACCCAGGTTATTAGAAACTTTTTGAATGCACCTCGTAAAACAAAATTTCCAAAACAAAATTTATCACTCAAATTTAACTGCATTCACGTAACTAACAGTTATCAAAAAGCAAAAAAAAAAATCTGAAATACACGGGTCGTCACAAACTTCCTGATTGTACCCTGTACATCCAGAATACCAAAGTTATAACACTTTACCTGAATATTTTCTACGTATCCCTCGTATACGTATAAAGTTAAATCTCTACTTATTAATGCATAAAATAGTTCTTCATTCAATGGTCGATAATTTAATTTTTTTAATTCCTAACCAAAAGAAAATCAATGTCGCCGGCTTAATAATTGTTCCTTCAATATAATAGTGATAAAGTACTGCAAAGCAGCCAAATGAGAATAATCTTTGAAGGTTTAATGTTTCTAACATGAACGATATCTTTTAAATTTAGTTTTTTTTTTGGTTCTCTTTATGATACCTCTGAATCGCATGGGACATTCGTAAATATGTAAGTTCTCAAAACTCCATCTCTTAGTTATACTTAATGAAATTTTTAAATCAACAGCTGATCCGCCATTAGTGTATTGCGTTAAACGAAACTAACATGAAGATCTTCTTTTTCTCTTTTTAAAATTAACCTGGCAAATATAACCTTTCCGGTTGTTCATTAATCTTAAAACCAAAATATGCAAAGTCTATATTTAAATTGTCGAAAACTAGGTCACCAATTACGTAAATGTAACAAATGTGTCTCATAACTGGCTAAATAAACAACAGAATAAAAGTTAACGATAAATATAAATTGTCCTGCACAAAATAATAATAAAAAAAAAAATGTTTACATTCACTACAACAGCGTGGTTGAGAAACCAAACCACCACATCACTGTCAATACAAATTTGCGTTTCTGCAATAATTCTTACTACTAAAACAGCCAATACAACATAACTCGAGACCGATTACCTTTTTCCTTCAACACTAATTAATTAAAAAAAAAAAATTACACAACCTGCAAATAAAATTAACCAAAAAGATAATCGTGCTCAACTGAGTTTTCAAAGTTCTTAAATGTAATTCTTACTTAAAGACTGTCCATTCATCCTTCGCTTTTCTTTCTTCTATCTTCCCGTAAACCAATTATTTGTAGTCCATGTGTATCCTTAGATTGCCTGAAGGCACATAACAAGTACTCCACAATTCCACAAACACTTATTCCTTTCGGTACTCGCGAATAGTCCAACTATACGAGGTTATTACCCCAATAACCCGTAATAATCTGTACACGTTTGGTTGCCTCTTTAAAGTATCTTGCAACCTTTAGGACAATTTAGCCCTTCCTTACACAAATAAACTTTTAATGTCATATAAAATTACTTTAACATTGGCTCAATTTACTATGAATACTTCGTTCACTTAAAGGTGGTCCCATAAATAATTTGAACTAAGCATCATTACAAGCACACGCGCCGCACTCAACACTATAACGTAACAACTGTTATCTTATTATAAAATTGCTTACGCACTTTTTTTTCCTTGAATAAAAAAAAAACTATAAACTGATTTTATCTTCAATCTCAATTTTATTAATTGTTTTATTTATGAATGTCTTATACGATTCATCCCCTTTTGGGTTACGCAGTTGTTTAAACAATGACTGCCTTCAATATTATTCACAAATATAACTCACTTCGCGCGCGTCTTCCACCGAGCTCTCACCGACATCCACCAAAAGCAAAAGCCAAAAAGCCCCCCCGTCAATCTCTGACTTTCCTATTTATACCTCAAGCCATCCATCTTTAAACATGTCTTACTTCCTCGCTATATTCACCAATGGTATTCACTCAAACTTTCTTAGTGCCGACTGATGTTACCCTCTGCACAAACACGATTGTAATTACTATACAACGCCATGTTTGTTCTTACCTGCAAATTTTACAATTACTTTATGGAGAAGCCATTTCTCGTCATCACATTCATTCAGTGGCCACTCCGGACCATTACACAACTTTCAACGTTTATCTCTCACATGCGCTCATCCTCCTTCCGCAACATTTGCAAAAATAAGTACAGTCTAAGGTCTCAAATCCCATATACGTACATGTATTCTCAAAACTGAGTGCACAACATTACGAGAACTTTCTATAATCAACAATTAAACATACCAAATCTTTCTCTACCTATTTCCTAAAACATTCTATACTTATACATTCACATCTTCCGGCCAAGATTACTCCTTTATCCTCCAACATTCCATTCCTTACCCAGTAGTCCACAGTAGCAAAACATTATCGTCCCATTGATACATTTCTCTTCATATTTACATTCATCAGAATCTATTTATTCCAACACCAATGTCTCTATACCATTCAAATATACGTATCTGCATACTGAATGATATTTCTCCTAAATTGCCAGTAGCGTATCGTCCACCCACATACATTATGCATATACAAAAAAAAAATTTTTTTTTTCGTTCAAACTCAATACCCCCGTACTCAAAACACGTAATACACGTCATTATAACATCTTACATACAGGGTGCGTCAACACAACCTTACACATCATGATGTTTCCGTTTTGACTAGGCAATTCAGTTTCACTGTCAGCCAAAACGTTTTTTGCCCATTTTCACATTGTCGAACCAATTTCATTTTCACCTCTTCCACATATAGATTCGTTACAGGTCATACAATAGGATTTCTTATCAGTTGCATCGTATATTGTGAGATTACAATTTCAGCAAATAAATACTTTGACAATTAGAGAGATATGGAGTCGGAAAGCATTTTTGCAGGTCTAACATTATTTTTTTGGTTTTGTTATCGCCTCTGCTCATTATTTTATCTTGTTTTATCTGGTAGCGTCTTTCGGTTTCGTCGAGATGGGCGCGATAAGTCTGTTGAGTTTCTTGTTTTTCATATTCGTCGAGAGAACTATCCTTTAGTTTCAAAACAAATCTGTCGCATGCGTCGCAGGTGTCACTGGATGGAAAACATGCTGCTAAGCCCAATGCTTAACAATTTCTTTCTGTGAAACACCCTCTTCTACACACTTCTGTTTGTACAACTGATAAATTCTCATTATGTTTAGGTCACCTCCCAAGTAACGTTTATCAGTTTTCTCACGGCCGTAGTAAGTTCAATATATCGGGAATGATTTGATATATCATTTGATAAACATTTTCAGGCAATTTGTTTGGAGGTATGTGTCGACTTCTTAAATCACGTGAAGCGAAACCTTCACTGATTGCCTTTTAAGGGCAGTCCTTACTCTACCGTTTCCGAGATTCCTAATGTATTTAGGAAAAAAACTTCACAAACTTCAATTTTGTGCCGTTCGCTTCAAATTAATAGAAAACTGTTTGTTTTATTTGCCCACTCCTACTGCCATATTTAGGGCCACTCTTGATTTGGGGATCTTACTTTTAACATGGGATACTATACACTGCCTCTTTACATCCCAACTTTTTGTTTTGTCCTGGTAATTGTTTAAAAATCTCTTTTCGCAAATTTTGCTGAGTTTTTTATGAACACTTTTTATTACAGCATGCGCATGCTTGTTTCATGATTTTTCTGCGTATCAACGTGCCCGTTTTAGGAGTATGATCTTGTCCTGATAACCGTTCTCTTCCTAGATTTCCACTAGTCGACATTTCTAATCTTCTCTTTTGGAGTTTTATTTGCAGCTCTGGGAATATTTTTGGGGATGACATTTTCTTGTCCACTTTCTTCATTTTTGGCTAATGTTATTTGTTGTTTACATTCAGAACTTTACCCACTAGGGACGTAGTCAGGATCCACGTGGTTATCATCAAAATTACCATCTTCCATTTGATTATGATTATCTGTAGCTGATTCTTCAATTTGTATGGAATGTGGACCACTGATATTGTTAGAGGACTGGCCTTCAAGCATTTGTGACAGTGGTATATTTTCCTGAAGGTTAGATTCAGATACAGACATACTTCTAAGACTGTTAATTTATGTTCACTGTTGTTTTTAAACCAATCCGCTGCATCTAAACTATACAGGGTTTGTTGAACGACAGACTCATCTGCGGCTGATGAATTACCTAAAATAGGTAAAACCCAAAGATAAGGTAAACACTCGTACCTCCGGAATAACTGATGAATTAAATCTAAATTTACAATTTCAACTGCATGAATTTTAAATGTTAAATAAAGCTCACTGTAACTGATGACATCTGACGTTATATTTTCATCAGTGCTTGTTCTCAGTAAATTTTCTACCACAGGGACAGCGACATTTGATGTTTTCTGCTAAAAAAACGTTGCGGTAAACAATAGTATCTCCAAAATTTTCAACAAATAGACAATTTTTATTGAATTAGCAATTTAAATAAACATTAATTGTGTACCTCTGTACATATTAATTTTTAGAACCTCTAAATTGTTTTTTGCCATAACCTCAAATTTTTTATTGGTTCATCTTTATCGTAATTTTTCCAAAAAAATACCTACCTTCGCTACTTGTTATAGATTCCAACGCCATTTTAACAAGTTGGCTGGATCGATTCATCATTTATATTGCTTGAATAATCAATAATTAGGATTGAAACACAACAGGCTTGTACGAACTTGAGATACGACTAATTACCGCAACATATTCATGCACGCTACAGCTCAAGGAGAAACTATTGTTTACTTCCTCGCACACAGGAGATGCTACAGTTTCTAACGCTCGTATCTCCTAATCTAACACAGTGGCACTTAACGATCTTTTACGACACGATAAAGAAGCATTGCTTATGCAGTAAAAAAAAAATAACCTACATTTTGGAAAAATTTGGATACAACTTACTTCTGTGCCATTGTTACAAAACGAAAGCATGTGTTAAAACAAACGGTAAATTACTATGCAAGAACCACTACAGACACCTTTAAAAGTTCATCTAGAATTAGAATCTTTATTTAAACTTTGTAGACAGATCAAAATTTAATATCATAAAAACTTTTCTAAATTAGGTTTCTTTTAACGAAATTCGCATTATTACAGTTATTTGTCAACTTTGTTTACCACGTCCCGTTTTTAATAAATAAGGTAAGTTTAATAAAAGACGTGACTTTGCTTATAAACCTTGTTTGAATTAGGTTTTGTGTTGTTTCAACATATTTATTAAGTTACTTGTCAGAATATTTTTCTGAATAAATAATGTATCTTATACATACACGAAGTGAAAAGTTTCACAAAGTTGGCTTTGTATTATAAAAAGAAAGAATGATTGGAAATATTGAATTATTTCATGGAAGTATTTCTAGTACTGCCAGAGAGTATTGTTGAAATGTTGCATACTTTTCATTCGTGCAGTTATCTGTTGAAAGTAGTAGCATAATATAACTGCGGTATAACCGAACACGGTTAAGTAGTTTTTTAGAGATAATTGTACACTTTGACAGAAAACTCATTTAAAATCTATGGATAAGTTTACATTAATAGTGTTTACTAATATGGGAACGTCCTTATGCATTACACAATCAACGACGTTATTAATAGTTGACTTTATTTATGAAAAGTATTTACTTATTACACTTTTTTTTATATTGAGGAGGGGAAAGCTTTTATAGGCCCCAGCACATTCTGCGAGGACTGTAGGAATCCCTTCCCACAGGGTGAGGTTTTCCTACTAAAACCCCCTCTCTGTCTTCCTCTAGTTTGAGAACTACCGGAAACTGCTGTAGAATTACTTCCAGTTGCCCTCTCTCCGTCTCACAACCGCTCAACGTGTGTGCTATACCAGTTCTCAGTAACTCTGGTGTTTATTATTGCGCATATGTACGATGCAATCGTATCCCAGTTTTTTCAGTATCGTCTATCACATTAACTATCTTCTCTGGTATCAGTCACATTCGTAGCTTACTCTCTAGGATTGCTTTATTTGCTTCCTAACTTTTGCTATGGAATGTGACGTGTTGTTTGTTATCTATTTCTTCGCAGTCCATATCGTTTTCTGTATTTGTTTTCTTAAATTCAAGTAAGTGTTTAGAATTCTCACCCTGCCCGGTAACAAACTAGGTAAGATAACAGCCGGGTTCCTCGTGTTTTCTTTCTACCCATCTGGGTACGTATTGTATTAATTTGCTCCTCCACGATGTTCCATTCTTCGAGTTGTGCTGCCATCGTTTTAACTTCACTGTAATTTCAGCAGGTGACGTTCTCCTCCTGTACACTACATCCACCAGTGGTACCGTTCGGTATGCGCTACATACTCGAATTTCCAATAGGTGCATTCTTGTTGCAGGTAGCCGTAGCTCTGCGGCACTCAATATGATAGAAGTCACCGCTGTCGCCAGAACATTCCTTTCAGATTGAGTGGCTCCACCCCTATTCGGCATGATTTTCGATAGCACGTTTAAGCTTCTAAGCGCCTTGAAAGCTACTTGTTTAGCGTTCATCACAAAGCTCAGGTTACGATCAATTACTACGCCGAGTATTTTGATTGATTTTTGCATCAATACTTTGTGCCGTAGAATGTTGAACTTCGTCAGTACTAATCATCGCTTTTCCGCGGTCAGAGCTGCTTTTGTTTTTTCGGGCACCATTTTAATGTGTTTTTCCTTCATCCACTCATTAACCCATTATGTCCTGAGTTTTATTTACTCAACTTGTCAAGAATACTATCTTGTGTCATTGTTGAAACAATTTAACAAATATTTTTAAAATAAACCATTATTTTTGCAAAAAATACATGGTACATATATGCAACGCTAAGCTGCTAGGCAACCATATCAAGAAAAAAAGAAAATTACTTAAAGATATAACTTTGAAATGAATAAAATGTAATTTTAATGAGTTTTTACAAGAAACTGATGATTACACTCAATACACAGCCCAACATCACATTTTGAACACATTGTCCTGGTGGTGCTTGAACACCCTACATCTGCGCATCTACGCCGTTTTTCATTAGGGATAAAAATTAGGAGATGATTGCGTTCATCATATCAAGAAACATCAGATACCCTATTCAACTAACACTAAATTTGGATGAGCTAGGCCTTCCGCCTATTTTAGGGCCTTTTCCATATCTTTGTGGGTACGTTTGGACAATAAGACTTCTAAACTCTAGTTGAGAGATGTTTGAATCTTAATACTTTCTGTACGTTACGCATGCATTACTGATACTGACATCTATCATACAGGTAAAAATGCACCACCACCACTTCTTTGAGAGTATCCCAATTCTGTATGTCGATATATTCTGATCAAGTGCCACCCATATTTGTATTACATTGACCTATCATATGTGATCTTGTTATTTTTACAATTTTTTCTATTTTGTTATATCTTTGCAAGCCTCCCATCGGTTCTACTCTATATGTCGTAGAGGCCACATAAACAACATTATTATCAACCGATTTAACAAACATAATACCATAATTGCAGGTTTTGTATTTCCTTTTTACTACATAGTCAACTTTTATGTATTCGGTCATCTCTAAATGTCTCAGTTACACCATAACCTTTTTACTTTAGAAGATATTTATATTGGTAAATATGTTGTCAATATATACTTGGTATGGATATTCTTTATGTGGCATTTTGAATATATCCGCTTACAATGAGAATAGCCAAAAACATCGAATTCCATCTAGTATAATCCGAGGATCTGGACAGCTTTTAAAAATTGCATATTTTTGCGTTTCTTGAATTAGATGGTCAATAATATCACTATCAATAAATTTTTCAAACATGTGAATAGAACCGCTAAATTCTTGTTTAACAGTTTTAGGAAAAGACCTTGACTTAGGTTTAACAATGTCTTCATTTTCTACCCAATTGATGACATCCTTAGAGTAGATCTTCTTTGGTAAACTAATAATGTGTTTTTACCTATTATCGTTATCTTCTTGCTGTCCGTTGTCTTCATAGTCATTATCAGGACAAACACAACTTTTAAATCACCGATTTGTGTCATTTCGATAGCTTTCTCAAGTGTTACGTAGTCCCTGCAAGTAATAAGTAAAAATTATTGACTTACCCCGTAAAGCGTAGCGTTACATACATGCAGCACTACACTTTACAACAATCCCTACTGACAGTGTCTGAGGGTAGGCCCTATATTTAAATAAAAATCAAGAATTGACTATTTTTAAATAGTTATACCAAATATTAAAGCATTTGTACACAGCGTTATTATTTATTTGTACTTACTCGAATGTAATGCCTTAATCCACCTTGTTTGAATAAATTCTCGTATTTTGTTTACATAATATCCACTAGCCGTCACAGTAACTAGTAATGTATCTTAAAAATAACTTAAAGTGACAGGTATTTAATGATTCAAAGCTGCTATCTATCCTCTAGTTGTTCAAGCTTAGGCATAGGAGTCAGGAATATAGATCACTATCGTTATTACGAAAGCTATAAGACGAACTCCTCCGGTGTCTCCATTATTAACACTTCACTGTACAGCATGATCCACAGCAAAGGACCGAAAACCCATCCCTGTGACACGCCTGAATTAGAGACGAAGTCCATTTCGCTTCCGTCCGTTCTTTTGGCTGTTAAGACACATTCCTCCAGATATTTGCAGGAGATAGCTCGGGATATTAATTGTTTTCAATGCATTATAAATTTTACCGCTCTCGATGCAAAATTGAATGCGTTTTTACGTCTATTGAAGCAACTAGACAGATTTCTCTGGTGCGCGACGTACCCTTGTTTGTTTCCCTTATACTATCAATAATTGATTTGAAGGCGTCAGTTATCGACCGCCCCTTCGTGAAACCGTATTGTTTGTTAGACATTTTGTTTCTAACTATGGATGTTAGCCGATTCGTTAGGACCATTTCTGTCACTTTTCCCGCGGAATCTATTAAGATTATTGACTTATACACTCCGTTGCCTTTAGATACGAAAATCAATTTAGCTTGTTTATACAGGGTGAATCTTATCTAATCCGCCATAATTAAAGGAGTACTAGAACTCATCATTCTAAGCAAAAAAGTTCATGTGTACATGGGTCTGGAAATGCTTCGTTTCCGAGATACAGGGTGTCAAAGTTGAAAAAAGAAATCGCGTTTTATTCAATATCTTTCGACTGTTTCGAAATAATTTCATGAAATTTCGTATCCGGGGGTTTTTTGGGATGACAAATTTAAATTTGTGGTCCATTTAGTTGTGGTTTCTAGGGGGCGCCAGCGGCAACCATTTCGACCCCTTTAAATCGTCGCAATTTTTTTGTGCTACACTGTATACCATTTTGGACTAGAAAATCGATCTTCCTATCTTTTCTGTTAAAAAGGTATATCTTAGTGAAGTCGCTAGGAGCAACCCTTTCCGAGAAAAACGCATTTAAAACTCATGATGCATACACATTTTCGGAGGGTATTCCTTTGACAGGTTTATCAATAGCGATTCTTAATTGTTACTAAGTAACTTACTTGTTTACTTATGTGTCTGCCCTAGCAACTTCACTTTTTTTAGCAGAAAAGATTTGAATTTGTCATCCCAAGAAACCCCCATATAAAAAATTTCATGAAATTATTTGACACCCTGTATCTCGAAAACAAAGCATTTCCGGACCTACCTCATATGAACTTTTTTGCTTAGAATGATGAGTTCTAGTACTACTTTAATTTTGGCGGATTAGATAAGATTCACCCTGTATATCATGGGATACTTTTGCCTTACTAGGTTATTTGTGAAAATGTTTGCCCAGATATCCGGTATCCTGCATGAGATCAGGCCCCGGGGCTTTATTATTAAGAAGCCTGCCAACTGCGTCTCTTTTCACTGGTTACGGGTGGTTTGGGAAAGAGTTTAGAACTCGTCTCCTCAAATTCCCCATTAGTCCATCCTATGGGCTGTACATTTTTTTTAACCTTCCCGTTACTATTCTGTACCCCTTGACCCATATATCTTGTTGCAGTTCTTGACACAGTTTGGCCCGCCATTCTCTTTGTCTGTTCCTTATTTCCGCTTTTAGTTATTTCCTCTTGTTCCTATATTCTTGTTTTTTGTCTTCTGCCATGGTTCCCGCTCTTAACTTGCACTGGTAGCTTCTCCGTGCGCACATGCAGCCCCTTATTATTTCTGAATTTTCTCGTTCCACCAGTATGCATTTTTATACTCTGTATTCTTTTAGGCATTGTACTGTTGCAAATCCTAAGCAATTCCTTAGTTAAGATTTCCGGACTTGTCTGTCTTGTATTTACAGCTTAAATAGCTCTTCTTCCAATGTCGCCATGTTAATCTTATTGGAATTCCAACCCTGACATTGTTTGTTATTATTGGACGGCCTACTGCTATTCACTTCCCACGTTACGTAGTAGTCTCCCGCAACTATTACCTTTCGTTGGCCCGTGTTGCTTAATGTCGCGGCCAGTTTCTGCAAATTCTCTGCCAAGTCATCGGGGTGCGCATTTGGCGGAAAGTGGATGCTGTACATGTAAATTTGGTTAGTGGAAATCCACACATACCCTTCTCCCATCCCACACGCCGTCACATATAGGTTTTTATTAAGCATGAAGACTCCAGCCCGTCCCGTTTTCTCTTTTAGGATATTATCTGACCCAACGTTTCCATTATCCGCCATAATAATTGGATGGACTTATTGGTGTTCGTCGTATGTACTACCAAGTCGTACGTTTATCTTCTCTTGTTCAAATTAATTTTAAGGATTTTAGGATTTGTATTATATTAGTGTGTTCTTTCCTTTTTGCACTCTTCCGTAAATGTCTGGTGCCTTCCCGTCGTTCACAGATGAAACAAAATGTATCGTTCCGGTATTCCTTAGCGAAACGTTCCGCTTTTCTACAGTTAAATGACCACGTACCCCTATCGGTTCCCTTGCATTCCTTGGCTAATGTCCTTTCCCTCAGAATCTGAAACATCTCTCCGGGTCTGCTCTATATTTCATTGCAGTGGCTATTTGCTGGCTTCAGCTTACCTTCCTGATACTCTTGGATTTGCATCTAGCCTCCGGGTTCGCCCTTGTGATACCTTGAAGCGCATCCCTGTCCATAGTGATCGAATCCATGTCTCGTATCTCAATCGTTTCGTTATTTTCGAGTAGTGTGACTTGCATATCTGTAATTTCCGCAGCAATACGTGGTTTATCTGGAGGCAGCTTTCCTTAGGTCTTTTTCCACTTTGACCAGCATGTCCCTTTGACGTGTTTTGCTGATTTCTTGTATTTGCACCTGGATTCCACTCCAATCGTTGCTTCTCACCTATTTGAGCACCCCTTGGCGTAATAATCGCTTTCCTGTGTTTTACTATTTTTCTACATACCTATTCACTTTTTCCAGTCTTTTTCCATATGTGCTTCTGTCTATTTCCCAGATTCCTCTCGAGACGTGATCCACGCTGTTGTTGCTCCTTTTAATTTTTTTAGCCACGCCCCTTTTTCTTGCTCTAGATCAGGAATGCTTGCTCCTTACGTTACTATTACCTTTTTAACAATGATTTTAGTTGGTCCCTCTTTTAGTATGTATGGGACTAATGTCCATTTCAATGTATCTATACCTTGTCTGTGTCCCCTGTGAGTAAGTTTTTATATATTACAATTCAATATCACGAATAGTTTGTAAACCGACATTTAAATAATGCTAAAAGAAAAACTATATATTCACGTGCACAATGTTGATATAATATTAAATTCATCACAATTTATGGTAAATACAAATTTATCCTAAATAAAATAACCACTCACACACGCACAGTTTGACTGTTTGCTGAATTTTCCGATTAAAATGATATTTTCTATAATTATAATTAAGAGTAGTACCTACACGTGGAAGCCGGACACCTCCTCCCTCCATGGTAGCGATAAACCACTCTTAAATTCACTCTCTAGTTTCTGATTGGTCCTTAGGGCTATGAGCTCTGAGTCGAGGACAAAGACTCACCACGCCCACCATTATTTTCTCAAGTTTGACATTAGGTCCGCTAAACGTTAAATCACGGAGGGGATGTGCTTTGATTAGTTGCCTGGGGCGATCACTTTTCAGTTTCTAATTTTTGGATATGTCTTTATTGGTTGTAGGACGGCCCTCTGTCCCTTTAGTTAGCGTGAAATGTTGTACCTAAGGATTTGTATTCTGACTGGATGTCTGGTTGTTCGATTATCATCTACAGTCGAAGAATGGTGCCTTATGCAACTTATTGTTGCCGCCGTTTCTCATGCTGGCAAGTGCTAGGATCAATCACATTCATGTGCGGCCGCATCGTGCGGTACTTGTACTTGAATGCTTTACATTTTGGTACGTAACAAATTATTTTAGACAAAGCAGGTAGGTATGAAGTAGGAAAAGATCTGTTATAAAAAAATTATTTGTTATTTACTGAAAGTATCTGTATTTATCTCAACATTTTTATGCATAATAATAAAATAAAAACAAAATTTATTATGGGTGAAGTTCCTATGTTAGTTGCACTCGCATGGAGCATTTGCCCATGTTTGAATTTCTTACACTCCGTGTTGCATGTAAAAGATTGCGTATAAAAATAAAATGGAAGTGAATAAAAACGTTAAGTATGGTCTTTATTTTCTTTCAAATCGCATTAGTAATCTGGTTAACTCTTACCCTGATCAGTTATTCCTAGAACAATACCACATTTTTACCTCTACTTGAAAATTATGACTCATTACTAATAAATGGCATTAATAATAATCACCATTTCAATAAACCATTAGTTCCATAAATTTTTTAAATCAACCTATCTAAAAACATTTTGCTTGAGGTTTTAATGATTTTTTTTTCTTAGAACTATAAATGTGAGAGAATCCATACATACAGTCCTAAATTTTGTATAAAATGCTTTTCGATATCCATTCACATTCATTCAATAAACCTCAGGGGATTTTTCAATTTATTTAATTTATATTTAAAAAAATGCCCTGAAGTTAATCTTGAAAGAAAATATTATAGGACTGTGTTTATAGATTCTTTTTTAAGATTTATAGTTTTTAAGAGAAATATTTGAAATGCTTCGCCATTCCGCAATCTCAGTGTGTCTTTCACTATAGCAATTTAAAGTAAGTGAAAGTTTTCTGCAATTATTATAGCGGTAAAATTGTGCTCTGCTAGGGCTACAAAACTTTATATATTGTAGTACTGTCTTCTTAGTCAAATCTATCTAGTGGTTATAAATAATCCTAACAATTACTGACTCCTGTGTTGTGGACTGTGGCAAATCATTATAATGATCAATCAATCGGAACAATAGACAGAAATGGAAATATATGGAAATACCCATTCCATCATTCAGCAGTCTGCCTAGGCTCCCGGAAGATATAGAATCATCAATCTTTGATGAAGTGCAATGTATAGAATCAGAAAACGACAGTGATTTTGAAGCGAAGTCCCCAACGTTTCAGTCAACAAGAACTGAACGATCTCATTAGAGACCTGAACCTTTCAAAGTACTCTTCTGACTTACTCGCCTCCAGATTAAATGAGAAGAATCTACTTCAGCCAGATACCAATATTACATTTTATCGTAAAAGAGATCAGGAGCTGCTGCCGTTTTACTCTGAGGAAAATAACCTGGTATTCTGTAACGATATAAGAGGACTCTTACAAAAAATATAATAGTAATAATGTAAAATGTATAAGAGTTAAAAAATAAAATGATTTCTTTCTAAAAAAAAGGGCAATATAGCATATCTCAAAAACTAGATCTGATAGAAAAAATCTGACGGCAGTTTTGGATTCTGCACCCAAACATTACATAAAAACAGTTACAAAAACCCCTGCACCAAAATATGTGTTGGGCTGTGTTATCATTTAACGTATTTCTATTGTCTTATCAATTACACGTTCCTGTTTATTGACATCTTGGTTATTTACCTTTCATTCTCAAACATTTATTGACATTGTGACTTTATTTGGGCTAGTTCACTACAAACTGAGGAACTTGTTAAAGATAGAAAAATACGGCAAAACTAATGTTCTTTTATAAAGTAGAGGATGCGAAGGAAATACACAGGTTAGTCTTTAAATGAACAATTAATTTAAATGGAAAATAAAATTGTAAATCGAATTATTTGAAGAGTGGGATTGGATGTGTTGATTGACTATCACTTCGTGATAACATTATTAATAAGTTTGATGTAAAACGTGCCAAACAGAGCTGTGATTGCATCACAAAGGTTGCTTTTTGCACTAAAACTTTTTGCCATTATTACAGAATGGAACTTCACCAAGTAAATTTGTTTTGGGAGTAAGATAAGCAAGGGTAAGATACCTAGTCGGATACATTGGAACTGGCAAATAAAGATGGGCTTATAAGGTCCTTATGACTATCAGTTACTTTAATTTGTTAATTCAAACTTTACTTTACCAGCAGTTTAGCTCAAATGTCGGGGCGGAGTCGTTCGAAGTTTATCGCTGAGATTCCCAATTAAAATTACATTTAAAAAACTTGTTTCCCATTCTTCACCGTCTGAACAAAGTCATATTGGTTTTATAACGTGTTACATTTGCTTTTTATTTACAATACTAAAAAAAAACTTACAACTAGTAGCAATAACAGAATATGTACAAACTTGAGAAAATTCAACTTCAATTTAATATACTGCGGAGGTTGGACAAGGAAATAACAGTGACTGTATAGCGCCAGAGTCGGCTGTCTGCGGTTATTCGGCTACAAGACGAATTTGGCTCCCAAAACCGAATACAATAGCCTTAACGCCTTAATCAGGCGAGAAGCAAAGAAACACGCCGAAGACTCCTGGACACCTCCCAGTTAGACTACAGAAACGGGAAACTATTCTGGCAACAGTTCGATAGACTGACTAAAAGGATAGTAACCCGTAAATCCCACTAAACCGACCGACAGGGCAACCATATCTCATCCCGCCAAGGAGGAGCCGATTTCTTCGGAATTCTTCTTCCCCACCTCATATCTATACCAGCAATGTGTCTGTAATGCAGTTCTCAATACACCGAAAGAAGATAGTGCCGGATAATGAGGTAAATCGCAATGTTTATCAATTTTATATATCAATCAATGCCACCTAAATTCATGTCATTAGAGCTGATGCTCCCAGAAGAATATGTTACATACCTCGCCAAGTATTTAGTTCCCAATTGAAATTAATAATAATTAAAAAAGTCAGATATAGCCGATGATTCATATTACCATTAAACTCTAATCAGAATAATTATGATTTCTATTTTCAAAATTTCTGGAAAATATAATCACATTACAGTAAGGATCAACATTGTTTTCTAATTGAATAGAACTAATGTTTTAAATGCAATATAATTCAACAATTTACTTTATATAATTATTCACATCTCAACGCGTATTAAGCATCATTAGCTAGAGAAAATACATAACTAAAGTAATAACAGATATCAAACCATTAATGTAAAACAACAGATTTGTTGTAAATTATAATTCTATATTTAAAATTATTGTTAAAGGTCTGTAGGATTAACATGTTCTGTTTATGTTTATAAATTTTAAATGCTTACAAAATATCAATTTGTCTTTTTGATTACAAAAATGTGAAAGCTTAATCGCGTATTGTGAAGCCATAGGGCGATTAGCTATTGTTAGATGTTGGGCATAATTTTATTTGTCTGTGTCTATATCTGTAACATCTAATGAGTTATTTGTATCAAGTATCAAAGTTCCAATATAAATAGAATTACAAAATGTGCAGGTCAATTTATAAAAATCCGACTTTGAAGTGTCGTTAATTGAATCTAGGGCGTTAAATAAACGTTTAAGAACGTTGGTATCAGTTTTGAAAGCTATTTCGCATTTCTTGTACTTTTGCAATATGTTAGCTGTTTTTTTTGATATTTTTCCAAAATATGAATATGTATTTATTATTCTGTCGGTTCTGTGTTATTTGGGTATGTGTATTTGTTAGATAATTTATGTTCTCTATTTTTAATTGAAGTGTCGCTTATATTTGAAATGTAACCACATGTTTGTGCAATTTGTTTCATAGTTTATAAATTATATTTAAATATAGAATTACTAGACAAAACATATGACTTAAATAATAATGCTAACCTGTTACCCAGAATAAAAAATTCAATAACTGAGAATTTTTTATAAAATACATAATATTGAATGATACATTTGACAATATATTCAGGAAACCTAGACTAGCGGATATTACAATTCCAAACCATTCATGTTACCATAGAACACATAAGTGATATATATTATTATATATATATATATATATATATATATATATATATATATATATATATATATATATATATATATATAATATTCTTGAAAAATACCAGGAAAGGTAGCTCACATATTACTTAAGAACAATAAACACAACATAGCTTCAAGACTCGTACCAATGTTCTTAAATGTTTATTGAATGCCAAAGATTTAAAGACATCTTGAACTGGCGTCTTTATATATCAAACTGCGTATTCTGTAACTCTGTTTATATTGGACAAACACTTAGGAACGCAGACAAATCAAATTATGCCAAACGTCTAATAGAAAATAGTCACCTTATGATTTCACCAAACAACATTAATTTATAAACATAAACAGAAAGTTCCATTAATGATAAGAAGACTCACCTTTAACAGATATTTTAACCCAGATACTCCAGAAACTATTTTTTTTGAAAAGACATTTTTTTCTTTAAAAATAGGTTCAGTGGAGAATAAAATTTTATCAGACCAATTTTTTATAATGACATTAGTTTGCTAGATATTAGCCGTCCTTTGTAAAGGACAGTGTTATTATAAGGGCCTATGATGGAAGAAAAAAAATTTTATTTCGTAATGATATTAAAAATTTATTGACAAATTGGTCATCAAATTCAAGTATAATATTGTTTATAATACTTAACTATAAGTTACCTACTTACTGTGATATTCCAGGAAACAGTGTTTTGGATACAACCAAACGTCACACTTTTTGCATCGGAATTGAATTTTCTTGTGACATAAGTGAAGTCTAATCTGATAGTTCTGATAGACAATCAGATGGTCAAGTCTGTCATACCTCGAAAACTCTCTGTCATGAGCATTAGACCGCACAGGTCCTAATTTGGTTGTTTTTTTATGAGTTTCTAAAATATTTGTTACAAGAGACCTTCTAAACATAAATTGCTCCATACCAGCGATGAATATTCCGGAAATTTTGTATGGTCATATCCAAGCAATGGTTCACCAAAGGAAAGTACCATTTTTCTCTCTAATACCTACACGATAAAGACTGATGTTTTGATCTGCTCTACATATTTTATTATTTTTGATCGAGGTACAGATTTTTTCTTTCTGAGAAAATCTCGTAACATTGCTTGTTGGGAAGATGGACTCGCAATTTGAAGCAATGGTGCCAATATTATTGTCATTCAAACGGCAAGCTATAACGTTTTTCTTTTCTTCGAGGACGAACTCGATACTTCCTCTTTCTTGTTTTGTAAATTCAGATTCACTCTTCATCGTTGGCACCAAAATTATATTTTTTATTACAATCAAGTAGCTTTTATTCCTCGGTCTCTCAATATCAGAAGCAAATCCCAATATGTAAAAAATGTCGAAATACAATTGAAACAATAGGTTGCCTTCCTCCAAAGCTATTTTGTCAGCAAAATGTGGGTATGACACCTGCACCTAAGCCTAGATCTTTGTAGCGTATTTCGGAGGCACACTTGCCATGGTAATAGCGAAAGAACAGGGAAAGAACCTAAACTATTCTTCTATGCTCAAGAGCCAGTAGGTCAAAAGTCAGAGGCGGGTCTGATACCTTTTTTTACCATATCAAGGGCGTATTGGAGAGCACTGACCCAGAGGTGGGAATTGTATTCCAGATGAGGTCGAATTTGAGCCTTATACAGTACAAGGAGTTGTTGCGACGTGAAGTACTGTTTAGATCTGTATAGAAAGCCCAGTTTACGGGCAGCTGTATTTCTGGCTGACAAAATGTGGTCAACCCATGAAAGGTTCGATGATACGGACATCCCTAACATAGAAATAGAGTTTGGAAACTTTAGTTCTAAGCCATTCATATTTACAGCAGAAAATGATCGATCTTTCTTGACGGACACAAGGTAACACCACGTTTTGTCGGCGTTGAATGTGAGTAGATTATTCCTTCCCCATTCAGACACGTTCTAAGTCACTGTTGATTGAGGTTGCCATTTTCAGCTTTACGTGCTGTCATCCGCAAAGCAATGGATTGGGTTAGTTGTTGAGGAAATGAGGTCATTTATGTACAGCAGGAAAAGTGTGGGAGCTATGACTGATCCTTGGGGTACCCCTGCTTTATTAGTAGTTTCTTTCGAAAAGAAGCCATCGACAACAACGCGTATACGTCTCTTGTTAAGAAAGCTGGATATCGAATTGATGAGCCAATCAGATAAGCATAACGAAGTGAGCTCGGCAAGTAGGCACTTGTGCCAAATCTGGTCATCAGCTTTTGAAATATCTAAAGCTACTAGTACTGTTTCACCGGACCTCTCTAATGTGTTATTCCAAAGTTATGTGACATATGAAAGAAGATCACGTGTCGAATGACTCTGTCTGAACCCATACTGGTGGTCGTTTAATAGTTTATTGGACTCGAGGAACGAAAATAGTGGGTGGTTGATTTTCGACAGAATAGAAGTAATAGCTATTGGTCGATAGTTTGAGGGATCGGTTTTGTCGCCCTTTTTAGGAGTAGGCTGGACATTTGTTAACTTCCACGATGAGGGAAACTCTCCAGATGACATGGAGATCGAAAAGAGTTTGGAAAATAACATAATATATCTCGGTGACTTAACCTAAGTAAAATAAATGTAACCAACTTAGACAAAAAAAAAATTGTACTAATGCAAACACATGTTGCTTGTCATATAAAATTTTCAAACTCTTTTTAAAAGTGTAACATCAAGCCTTAGTAATCATCAATAATTAGTGACAGTAGAATGTTAATCACAATTTATTCTGTAAAATCATCTATTAAGCACAATAAGCTAGTTTTCACAAAATAACTTAGATGTAAGTAATGACGTAAGTACTCAATTTATTTTAACATTGTTTTATTGTAGAAACCTTGATAAAGGAACAATATAAATGCTCCGAAATATTGGCAGAGATCAAAGAGTTTTAAACTTATGAACACCCTAGTTAGCCGCAGGCCTTGATAATACTAGGCAATTAGTTAATAATGTTTTTTCATAACATTCTTCACAGCTTGAAAGATAAACCAATAAGCGTTATATCAGTGTGAGAGAGGCATAACTTTACCGATTTTGGCACATATCTATTTACAAGATTTATTGAAAATATTTTGTTTACCGACGAGTGTTCTTTTAACTTACATGGCCATCACAATCCGCCTATTACTGTTGGTTTTTCTCAGGAAAACAAACACATTAGTATTCCGTATCGGACACAATACCCCCAAAAATTTAATGTGTGGGCAGGAATTTTACTCAATTCCGTAATTGGTCCATCGTTTATCAACAGAAACTTGAATGCGGACAAATATTTAGAACTGTTGAGAAACCAGATAGTTCCAGCTGTTCAACGCCTCAATATAAATTTTGATGACAATTGGTATCAAGAAGATGGCTGTCCTGCTGATACTGCAATAACAGTTCAACAGTTTTTGGAAACTACGTTACCTAACATTATTATTTGTGAAAAGGGTACTATTGAACATCCTCCTCGCTCACCCGCTATCGCCCCGAACGACTTTTTTCTTTGGGGATACGTATACTAGCAAATGTATGTGCACAGACATGTACGTGATAACAATTAAGACGAAGTTCATAGCAAAATTACAGACTATTTAAACAGCATCACGCAAGAAATGTTGGAAAACACACGAACTGAATTTTATCACAGATTGGGTTACTTCCTTACGCAAGGTGGAGGGCTTTTCGAAAATCTTATAAAGTAGAGTTTTGAAAAAAGTGTATTCTGTTTATTTTTAAAAATAGTTGGTTTTTCAATAATAATTATAATGCTACAATTAAACCTTAAACTTAAGTTATACTATCAATGTAAATGTTAATATTCTTGTCTGTAGCTCTCTTAAGTTTCTTCTTGGATCTTCTTACGAGTAGTAACGGTTTTCGAGGTTGAGATCTCGATCCGAAGAGGTCAACTTTAAATACAATACTAGCCAGACTATTTCAAAAAAGGATAACGCCGTTTTCACGATGTTGGAGCCGGGATTCAACAGGGGCTGCTACCAGCAGTTCCTAGAGGAACGGGCAGCTCAGGGAAGCTGTCACCGACGGTGTCCGGGGAGTTCCGGATACCGCCAGCGATACCGTCACTGCTCGATCTACCGTTCGAAAGAGCGAACAGCGACGCGCCACCTGGCGCCACTGCACAGAAGAGGAGGCGGCAATATAAGACTAGACCACCACCGTTAAAGGCATAACCTCCTAGAAGACACGCCGGCCACCTCCACCGCCGCCGCCGCAACCGACAACACCGAAGAAGAGGCCCGCCCCGACGACTTCGTGCTGCAGAAGAAGAAGCCGAAGAAGACCACGAAAGTTCGCCCGCTTACCCCGCCGCCCACGGACAACGGATTCCAGGCCCTGGAACCCTGCACCTACAGTCCTTCAGCGATGGAGCAGGAGACACAAGAGGACACCAGGGAGAAAGTGTCTCCGGTAATCCTTCGTCAGAAGGAGAACTGGGACTCGTTCTCCCGAGAAATGGATCGCCTTCACGAGAGCCAAGGCCTTCAGCGAGGGAATCCGTATTCAGTCTCCCTCACTCCAGAGCAGAGACAGGCCGATGAGGTATGTGAATAAGTGTAGTACACCGTACCACACTTATCAGGCAAAGAGCGAGCGATTGACTAAGGTGGTAATACGTGGCGTGCCCGTAGAATTAACCGAGGTTTACGTTAGCTCAGAGCTAGAAATGCAAGGAATTAATGTACTTTCTGCTTGCAGGATGAAACAGCAAGGACGCCCGATTCCCCTCGTGATGGTAGAGTTCCGACCGAGGAAGAAAACAAGAAGATCCGGAAGGTAAAGCACGTCGCCCGCCTCCGCGTGACTGTAGAGGATTTGCGGCGGATATCTGGGGTCGGGCAGTGTCACCGGTGTCAAGGTTTCCGTCACGCACAGCGTTGCTGCAGGGTGGTAGCGCGCTGTGTAAAGTGCGCCGGAGATCATCACACGAAACCCCGTACAGACAGGACTAAGTGTGTTAACTGCGGTAGGGAACACCCCACTAGCTACAGGGGCTACCCAAAGTTCCCTCGGCCTCCACAATGGAAGAAGACGGAAGTACCACAGCGACCGAAGAGGACATAGCCGACGGCGGTGCCTTCTTCAACCCGGACCGGCGTCAGTTACGCCCAAGAGACAGCAGGGAAGGTTGAGAAGGCGGAAGTACCTAGAACGGCTCCCGCCGCTGTCGTTACCCTCCTGCCCAACCCGCCTTAGGGATCGACACCATATCGGAGGTCTCGATATGGAGAAGGCCCTACCTGTCATCCGTAAGCTGGCAGCGGCGCTCTTTCAGGCGCAAACTGCGATGGACCTGTAAGGAGTGACCTTCACGCACGGTTCAGAGGTGGTTGCCCTTTTCTGGTAATCATACAAAGGTCCGGAGCGAAGACTGGTGCCTTAGCTAAGTATACAGTATCGACAATTCATTAATTCTGTTCTGTTAATACCGATAATGTATTGACACAACTAACACATGTTTCTATTTATTTCAGATTCTAATAAACTTTGTTGAACTTGAACTTGAACGGGTAGTAATCGCACCATGTCATAAATTTATTATTAGTCAAGTAGTAAATGTTTGTATCAAATTTAAAAAAAAACCTTGAAGTGAAGCGACTGAACTTATACTTCGATAGTAGAGTGCGAACTTCTATTCCCCTGTGCAATAAATTTCTTACTCTCTTTGCGAATAATTGTAATGTTAAACACAAATGTTTATATTTTGTGGTCACCCGGGTGAAATGAAACAGTACTGAAATATCTACGTTTTTTTTTAGAACTAACGTAAAAAAAATCCAAGGGAAGTGAATATGCAATTACAAAGTTTTATTGACATTAAAACTAACCAACAAGTATATAATTAATAAGGGGAACATATACTCAAAATTGTTTTTAAAATTATTCCTCGCAAATCTATGATATAAGAGGCGACTCATAGGTTTCTTGTGAGTAGAAGACCGGCACCATCCCCACCCTCCTTTTTACGTCACAAGCCCGCCCCTTTCACTTTTTTATATGCCCACGTGGGGGACCGGATTTTCCACCCTTATTTTTACTCGCTTACGTGTAGGACGTATTTTTCCACCCCTATTTTTGCACAACCACGTGTGAGACCGCATTTTCAACCATTATTTTTATATATCCTCGTGTGAGACCGTATCCTTTCTTTTCGAAGGCCCATTTCAACCCTAATTATTTTTATATGCCCATGTGTGAGACCGTGTTTTCAACCCTTATTTTTTACACACCCACGTGTGAGACCGTATTTTGAATCCTTTCTTTTCATCCCTAATTAAAGTTTTTGATTTTTAATGGCATACGTGAAGGACCGTATTTATTACCCTTATTTTGAGATGATGATCTTTTAATTATTTTTATTAATTAATTATCCTAGGGAAATTCTTAATCTGATAGCTTTAAGATGATTATGATCTTTAATTATTTTATTAATTAATTATTTTTAGCCCCTGGAAAATGATGTAAAAGATAGTTTATTTAATTTTGTATTTTACTATTAACATTTATTAGAACTTGTTTATCAGATATTATTTAAAGAATTGATTAGATAATAATAATTACGTACACATTGACTGTATTTCCCATTTTATTTTATTAGCGTATTTTTTACCAATGAGATTGTTATTACATTTATTTTAATGCCTATCTACAGGTTGTATTTAGGGTGGGGCTGGTCTAGGGTTAATCTTAGTGTTATTTGGTGGTATTAAGGCCCTTCTGGCTATATTAAGAACAGTGCCCCTGGAGGTTAGGCAAATGCACACGCATACAATGTTGGAAATTGCATAATTAATAAGATATTATTATTAAAATTATCGAGCCTATTGCTTTAAAATGGCCACATGCTATTGGATGATCTTTTACCTAAAACGTTGTATTTCTAATAAGGAGGTTCTTGTGCGACACGTGTAGGGCTTCGCAACTTGTTATCAGGCCTTCGCCCTGGCCCCTTTGAGTAAAAATTGATTTTAGTGCCATCTAGCGGCGTAAAGACTAATGAACATTTTCTATAACAGAAGCTGATAATGCACACCTCTCTCTTGCTCTATCTTGTTTCTTCCTCCCCCTCTCTCTTTCTCACACACACACACACACACACACACAAACAATTCAATTAATTAATCAATCTCAAACAAAGCACGCTCGATCACCAGATCAATCTCAACCAATCAGCCGAAATTATGTCTTACAGTTTTGCGGAAATCAGATTACAGTTGAAACTGAATACATTCAAGTCTAATTAAATATGACGTGAAATAATAAATAATTTCTACCCTAATGGAATGATGCTTTATGTATAGACAGATCCTCTAAACACCCACCACCTATACATTCGGAACATCATATCTGATTTATTTGCATGTTCAATTACTTACACACAAAATTGTTTCATTGTAAGTGTGTTCATTAACATTGTAAAACCCATTAAAAAGTAATAATTACTTATATAACATAAAGTTAAATTAAAATAACATGTTTTAAGAATATCAAGTTGATATAACGGAAATAAAAGGCAAAAGGTTTTAATGGTTTATTATTATATAAGTGAATTAACAATAACTACAACTTTAAAATCCACGAATGCGTACTTACTATTTTGTAGAGCTGATGTTATGACGTTATCCTATAAGCATGATAATACATTTTAAAATCTTTATCGATATTTTTGTTAGCAATATCAGGTAAAAACATATATTAAAAATAATACGCTTACCTTTAGAAGTTTTTCCTTAAACGCTGCCATATGCTAAACTGAAATTTTTATACAGCGTACCTCACTAAAACACGCTTTGTGAATGGCTGAATATAAAACACTCGATTACATACCGGACATTAACTATTTAGAAAGTAATACAGAAAAACCTGAATTCGTATTTAATAATTATGTTGTACTTACAAAAATTTGCATTCAAAAACACAAATATTTTAAAAACGTCTAATACCACTAATGTTGCATCATAATAATAAAACTCATTATACAGTGATTGCACATTAAATACTTAAAATATGTAACTTTATGCTACGTCTATTATTACATAGAGATGGGATTATTCTTAAATTTAATTGATTTCGATAGAGCTCTGGAAATACTACAACCGTTCGAAATCTTGCTTCTTCTCTCGATATCAAAAAGCTATACTAGTGATACATTAAGTAAGCATAATAGCGGATACAGCTACATTGCTAACGATTATTGATGTTTTTTGCATGATATTTTTGAATGAGACAGCCTCGCAGGTATTTTTTAAGAAAAGCTATACACATCTCTCGAGATCAAATGAGATTTTTTTTTGAGATACAATCTCCTCATCATCTGCACCTTGAACGGTTATATTGTAACCTATAAAGCAAGCTAATAACCCTAATAGTTTATCACACATTATTACATGGACACGAGGTTAGCTCTAAATTAAATGGTTTCAACGCTGCTCTGGGAATGCTGTACACACTTAAAACCTTTAAGTCTGCTAGCCGAAGTTGTACCGTATTCACTTTCTTCAATTTTTATCTGCACTCTGTTTCGAAGCTGTAGTACGTTTTTTCTAATACATAAACAGAATCTTCAATACTGTGATACGTGTAGCAGCAAAACACATTAGCTAGTTAGTTTCACCTCTATGTTACTTTACATGCAAGCCTGATCTTATCATAAATAAATACATCTGTCAAAAAAGCTAATTAAACATAACTCCACGGCCAGGGTATAGCAAACAACGCTTCCAATTATAGCTCTTAGTCAACACAATAGGGCCTACAACTACATACAATCGACTATCACTGCTTTAGCACGAGGATCAAACGAAAAACCCATGCACGCACGCACGTACACACGTACGTACGCACGCACGCAAGTTCACACGCTCGCACGTACGCACGCACCACGTAAGCACACGTTCGCACGCACGCACGCAAGCTCGCACGTACGCTCGCACGTACGCACGCACGTGCGAACGCTCGTCACGTACGACGCACGCTCGCACGTACGCACGCTCACACGTACGCGCGTTCGCACGCCCTACGTACGCTCGTACGGACGCACGTATGCGCACACACACACACACACACACGAGAGAGCGAAAACGCGCTAAAGCGAAAAACTTGTAAACTTGCAAACATGAATCTAGACGGTGGAGCACCGCTAGAAAAATATAGGTTTATTAACAAACCCGAAGGAAAGCTTAACGTTTTGAAAATATATTATTATTATTATTATTATAAACAACAATATATCATTATTATTTAATAACATGCTTTATCGGTTTCTTCTTCTTCTTGAACCGTGAGTCGTCCTCATCATCATGATTTTGAGATTTGCCCTTCCCCTACCTCATCGCTCTTCTTTCTCTTCTGTGAACCATCATCTTGGATGTGAGATACACCCAGCTCAACCACGTCATCGCTTTCATCATTATCTTGAACGGTTATGTTGTAATAGTTTATTAACAAGTCAGTAAAAGACGCCGTCTTAGGAGAAAATACCTCGACCATAAAAGAGGCGTTTAGATTTATAAACATATCCCAGGGGCTATGTTAGAGTGTGGTTAGGTCAATACTTCAGACATCCCCGAAGATGTCCGATTCTACCGAACATTGACAAGCACGCTTGCGCACAAGACCAAAGGCTAGTTACGTTCTGGCGTGCTTGCGTACGTACGAGCGTTCGCACGTGCGTGCGTACGTGCGAGCGTACGTGCGAGCTTGCGTGCGTGCGTGCGAACGTGTGTGCTTACGTGGGTGCGTGCGTACGTGCGAGCGTGTGAACTTGCGTGCGTGCGTACGTACGTGTGTACGTGCGTGCGTGCATGCGTGTTTTTTCGTTTGATCCTCGTGCTAAAGCAGTGCTAGTCGATTGTATGTAGTTGTAGGCCCGATTGTGTTGACTAAGAGCTATAATTGAAAGCGTTGCTTGCTATACCCTGGCCGTGGAGTTATGTTTAATTAGCTTTTTGACAGATGTATTTATTTATGATAAGATCAGGCTTGCATGTAAAGTAATATAGAGGTGAAACTAACTAGCTAATGTGTTTTGCTGCTACACGTATCACTGTATTGAAGATTCTGTTTATGTATTAGAAAACGTACTACAGCTTCGAAACAGAGTGCAGATAAAATTGAAGAAAGTGAATACGGTACAACTTCGGCTAGCAGACTTAAAGGTTTTAGTGTACAGCATTCCCAGAACAGCGTTGAAACCATTGAATTTAGAGCTAACCTCGTGTCCATGTAATAATGTCTGATAAACTATTAGGGTTATTAGCTTGCTTTATAGGTTACAATATAATCGTTCAAGGTGCAGATGATGAGGAGATTGTATCTCAAAAATCTCATTTGATCTCGTGAGATGTGTATAGCTTTTCTTAAAAATACCTGCGAGGCTGTCTCATTCAAAATATCATGCAAAAACATAATAATCGTTAGCAATGTAGCTGTATCCGCTATTATGCTTACTTATTGTATCACTAGTATAGCTTTTTGATATCGAGAGAAGAAGCAAGATTTCGAACGGTTGTAGTATTTCCAGAGCTCTATCGAAATCAATTAAATTTAAGAATAATCCCATCTCTATGTAATAATAGACGTAGCATAAAGTTACATATTTTAAGTATTTAATGTGCAATCACTGTATAATGAGTTTTTATTATGATGCAACATTAGTGGTTAGACGTTTTTAAAATATTTGTGTTTTGAATGCAAATTTTTGTAAGTACAATAATTATTAAATACGAATTCAGGTTTTTCTGTATTACTTTCTAAATAGTTAATGTCCGGTATGTAATCGAGTGTTTTATATTCAGCCATTCACAAAGCGTGTTTTAGTGAGTACTGTATAAAAATTTCAGTTAATATGGCAGCGTTTGAAAAACTTCTAAAGGTAAGCGTATTATTTTTAAATATGTTTTTACCTGATATTGCTAAAAAAATATCGATAAAGATTTTTAAAATGTATTATCATGCTTATAGGATAACGTCATAACATCAGCTCTACAAAATAGTAAGTACGCATTCGTGGATTTTAAAGTTGTAGTTATTGTTAATTCACTTTATAATAATAAACCATTAAAACCTTTGCCTTTATTTCCGTTATATCAACTTGATATTCTTAAAAACATGTTATTTTAATTTAACTTTATGTTATATAAGTAATTATTACTTTTTAATGGGTTTTCAAATGTTAATGAACAACAATGAAAATTTTGTGTGTAATTGCATAAATAAATCAGATATGATGTTCCGAATGTATAGGTGGTGGCTGTTTAGAGGATCTGCTATACATAAAGCATCATTCCATTAGGGTAGAAATTATTTATTTATTTCACGTCATATTTAATTAGACTTGAATGTATTCAGTTTCAACTGTAATCTGATTTCCGCAAAACTGTAAGACATAATTTCGGTTGATTGGTTGAGATTGATCTGGTGATCGAGCGTGCTTTGTTTGAGATTGATTAATTAATTGAATTGTTTGTGTGTGTGTGTGTGTGTGTGTGTAGAGAAAGAGAGAGGGGGAGGAAGGAACAAGATAGAGCAAGAGAGAGGTGTGCATTATCAGCTTCTGTTATAGAAAATGTTCATTAGTCTTTACGCCGCTAGATGGCACTAAAATCAATTTTACTCAAAGGGGCCAGGGGCGAAGGCCTGATAACAAGTTGAAGCCCTACACGTGTCGCACAAGAACCTCCTTATTAGAAATACAACGTTTTAGGTAAAGATCATCCAATAGCATGTGGCCATTTTAAAGCAATAGGCTCGATAATTTTAATAATATCTTATTAATTATGCAATTTCCAACATTGTATGCGTGTGCATTTGCCTAACCTCCAGGGGCACTGTTCTTAATATAGCCAGAAGGGCCTTAATCCACCAAATAACTAAGATTAACCTAGACCAGCCCCACCCTAAATACAACCTGTAGATAGGCATTAAAATAAATGTAATAATCTCATTGGTAAAAATACGCTAATAAAATAAAATGGGAAATACAGTCAATGTGTACGTAATTATTATTATCTAATCAATTCTTTAAATAATATCTGATAAACAAGTTCTAATAAATGTTAATAGTAAAATACAAAATTAAATAAACTATCTTTTACATCAGTTTCCAGGGCTAAAAATAATTAATTAATAAAATAATTAAAGATCATAATCATCTTAAAGCTATCAGATTAAGAATTTCCCTAGGATAATTAATTAATAAAAATAATTAAAAGATCATCATCTCAAAATAAGGGTAATAAATACGGTCCTTCACGTATGCCATTAAAAATCAAAAACTTTAATTAGGGATGAAAAAGAAAGGATTCAAAATACGGTCTCACACGTGGTGTGTAAAAATAAGGGTTGAAAACACGGTCTCACATGGGCATATAAAATAATTAGGGTTGAAAAGGGCCTTCGAAAAGAAAGGATATGGTTGAAAATGACGGTCTCACACGTGGTTGTGCAAAAATAGGGGTGAAAAATACGTCCTACACGTAAGCGAGTAAAAATAAGGGTGGAAAATACGGTCCCCACGTGGGCATATAAAAAGTGAAAGGGGCCGGGGCTTGTGACGTAAAAAAGGAGGGGTGGGGATGGTGCCGGTCTTCTACTCTTGTGGTTGTGAAGTTTGCATAAAATTTCGTACACCATTCAGTAATGAAATCTAAACTCAAAGGTATTACTTTCAAAACTCGTGTTTACGGACGACGCAGCGGGGTGCAGGGGAATGCTGCAAACTAAATAGCCATATGGCACGAATTTTTACATTATCGTTGCACCCCTTTATGATTTTTTACCCAATGATTGTATTTAAAACATTAGTGTTATTAAATACGAAAGTTCACGAAGTAAGCTTATGGATTTTAACATTTTCTAATTGTCTAATTTCCACAAAATTGCAGAAAAACAGAAATAGGGTCCGTTGAGGCCGCTTTGTCCAATTAGGCATTTCTTTTAATTTTAATAAATTATTACCAAAAATGAAATACTTCTCGATATTTGTGGTAACCTACACTTAAGGTTATTTTAAGGAGATCAAGGTCACAAAGCGGGTTATGCCAAAAATCTTACATAATTAATTATTTCTAATTTAAATGCACACCTCGTCAAGTGGGCCGGTTTCCGAGACGATGACTAATTTTCTCTACTGAAAAACAAAATAAACTGAAACCATTTATAATACATATCACACAGGTAGCCATAATTCGTTAACCTATCCTCTATTTTTATATAGATTATAAATGAGGAAGAATTAAGCGTTGAACTATTTCTAATTAAAGGGTCTACGAGAAATCAACAGATGTTCAAGTGCAGTAAAATAAGGGTAGTCACAATCTACCTAATGATACTGATATTTATCCGGTTTTATATTGCAGGGTTTAACTTAACCGGCTTTAGTTCTGTAATTTTCTTGAAATATGTATTAATTCTTGCCTCTTTATTTTTCAGAATTGCTGTTTTAACTACATTCATTTAACTAGGCGGATTAAATGGTAAGTTATCCACTTCTTTTTAATTTCGTTTGCTTGTTAAGCGTGATCAATACAAATTATTTATGAATTTTGATTAAACCTTCATATTCCTTGGACTAATAACAGAATAGGAATTTAATACTTACTATTTATATACGTACTTTTTATTTTTGAAAGAATTAATTTTTTTTATTATTATTTACGTTTACAAAAACGGATAGAAATTAAAATTTAACATTTGGTTTATATAAACAAGCGTAGTGAGAATATAAAAGAACTAATAACGAGTTGATTTTGATATATTACGTCATTGAGGAATGAAAAATTTTATGACTTTAATAATGTTTGTCTTTCTAGATAATAATTTTCGAGTTAGAATTTCTTAATAACAGTTTTAACTTAAACTTACTTGAAATCAAAGTGCATGTGCTGAAGTTTACAAGAAAATACAAAACCCACTAGGTTAATGACATACCGAACTAAAAAAATTAATATCAGTTCACGATAAAAACGTGTACCTAAACATTAAACATACTCATTCAGTTATTATATTGAGTGGGTTGTAAACGATGCGTGGTCCAAATTAGAACATTATAGGGGGGTTAATGCCGCGGAGGTATTTATTACACGACTTGAGAGTGATGTGGAACGGATATATAATGAGCATTTGAAAACTGTTGTTCCAATGTTACTACTAACTGATGAGCAACTGGTGATACATCAACAAAGTCGTAATTGTTATATATGCGACAACCTCTTTACGGACGATCTAAAATTTCTTATTCAGAACCTGAAAAAAACAGTCTGCTAATTTTGTCTTTGACTCCTGTCAATACAAAAACAATGTCACGGCAAAGTCCCATTTGCCATATTTAGGCTGTGCTTCGTGATACTCGAATCGAACTTATATCCCCCTGAAACGAAAAGGAAAAGGCCACGTATTTTATTCCCTCCTCAAGGGGGAGGGCGGTCTGCTCGATCTTTTTGAACTTCTTCAACCACAATCATGGATTCTCAGCATACACACATACATTACGTATATCTGCATGGTCTGATTAAGGATGGGTGTGGTCATCATAGGATTGGAAGGAACGGAGTTAGGGTTCTGAGGGTGAGAATACTACCCCAGAATTCGCCTAAGTAGTGTTCATATACGAAGTGACCATGTCGCTGCATGTGTATAAGGAAAACGTCCTGAAAAAACAAGGTAGACGGTAACGGGAATCGAAGCCATTACCTCCCGAATGCTAAGCAGATCGTGTCACCACTATGTTACTAGATCGGTTATGTCCCGCAGTCTGATCTCCTGTTTATATCTGGTGTTAATTTTTTTTCAAGGGCGTCGCTAGCCGGTGGGATAAGGGAGGGGGGCAAGATAAAAAATTGGGAAAATATGATCTATGTATTTAGAAACAAATACACTGACTAAATTTTTTAAACAAAGGTTTTTAATAAAAAAAAAAAAACTAAAAGTTAACAAAATACAATACAAACCAAATTAATTAAAACATAACTTTCGCGGGTCTTAGCAATTTGGTCACGCACTTTATTAACAAGATCTTCAAAGTTCTCAAAAGTATGCTTTCTATGTACACTTATCATTGCGAGGCCATTGAGGCGACTTTCTGCCATAGTGACTCTCAGCCAAGTTTTAATTCTTCGCAACCTGTTAAATGATCGTTCTACTGTACACGTTGTGCAAGGAAAAGTAACCAAAATTGTTAAAGCTTTTCTCGTTTCGGGGAAACATTTTCAGGCTCTTTTAGGACATACACAACACATAGTTCTATTGACTCAGGTTTATCCTGCCATAATTTTGCCAAAGTTCGATTTCATTCTTTATATTTGGTAAATTGTAAAAGTGGGCGAAGACTTCGTGAGCTTCTACGAGCTCTTCTAGTGGCATGGTTAACATTTGAGCTGGATGTAATTTCGATCATGCAAATGACGGCGCGTTTTCTTCATAAAATCGAACTTCAAGAGTAATAATTATCAAAGTAAGGTATTATTAAAGATCTCCGCCAGAATTCTAAAGGGCTCCCTGCTGGGTGGTTGCTTCGTTGTTGTTGTCTCCCAACAATACGAGACACTGACTTCATGTCCTCCCACAGTACATTTTTTCTGAAACGATAGTAGCATCTCTTATAATTTCATCTGTGACTTTTTCGGGACTGTCACGGTGGCCTTTTATTAGTTGCAAAATGCGACTAATGTGCTGGGTTGCCTTATACGCTTCCAGAGCTACAGATTAGAGCACGTTTACTACTGGTTCCGTTATAGCTGAGTATTTGGCTATCAAAATAAGGCTGAGAATAAACGAAACTCTAGAAGCTGCCGCATGGAGCTGCTAAGCATTTTTTCTAGTCGCACTATTTCCTTCCCTTGACAAGGTTTCTTATAACAGGAAAATTTTCCTTAAAAACTCTGATACTTTTGTGTTTCTCGCTTCACACTGTTTCGCAAAGCCTGGAAATATTAGGTATCAACTTCCTTCTCAAAACTGATTCTCGAAAAAATGTAATAATGTCTATAATGATCATTACGGTGTTCCGGATTTCAAAGAGTATTCAGATCATCAATAAGTAGACTTAATTTGTGCGATGAGTAATGAAAGAACAAACATGTTTTATATTTTTTGCGCAGGATTTCTTGCACACCACCTTCTTTTCTGGACAGCGTCGAACAACCGTCAAACTCTAAACCAACGCATTTGTCCGGATCAAGATGTGCTTCTGCCAATACCCGAGATATCGACTGTCTCGTCTGCAAAAACACTATATGATTCTGCTTTATTGACTTTCTTGATAATATCCGCCTTAAGCACATCCCCACAAATACTGGTAATTTCATTTTGGATATCAACCGATCGATAACTTGCATTATTTTTTCTACGCTCAAAGTGATTCTTCAAAACCACATCTTCTGCGTCAATTCGCAGCTTGTATAACCCCTCCAGAATACCGTCACCATGTAATGCAGGAAATAATCGATGTTATAATTTTCCTATTTGTTTAAGACTCGTCTGGGAGTATTTGTTAATTAGCACATGCTCAGGTACACTGACAATTAAATTTTCTTTTTAAATGCTGGGAGTCTTTGGCAAAATCATACAGTTTTCAAGTAATTCCTTCTTCCGTTCGGTTGATAAAATCGACGCTCGACCGACAAATCGACCGATGTCATTTTCATTGCTGTCATAGACATATATCGTTGAATCCGGATCCGCCTCTAAATCTAAATCTGAAAAAATTACATATTACGATTACTGATTTCTTAATAGAAGGAAGAAGGAACGCTACTTAATTAAAAATCAAAATTACACCTTTGGTGAAACTTGGTCTCG
>JARFJB010002341.1:2722500-2797500 GCA_036346205.1 Vesta saturnalis | reverse complement strand
AAGACATGGAGTGTATAATTGGGAGAAATAATGAAATAATTTTAAGAACAGTATTAGAAGACAATCTGTATACAACAAAAAACGTACAAAAACGTGTCATCGTTAGTAAGAACAAAGTCGAATCCTGTGACATCAATCTATTACACCGAAGATTTGGACATAGATATCTAAATGCAATCAAATTATTGGAGACAAGTCATTTTGCTGAAATAAAAATAGCTGATAAAGAGAATTCAAAACCATGCGAAGTTTGTTTACAAAGAAAGATGACAAGAAAAAGTATACCACAGAAATAAAAAAATAGAAGAAACGAAACACTTGATTTAGTACGTTCCGACATTTGTGGGCCGATGAAAACACAAACTCCTGGAGGAAACAGATACATCTTAACATTGATTGATGACTTCAGCTGGTATACCACTGTATATTTACTTAAAAGGAAGTCAGAAGCAACAGAAAAAATTAAAAACTATAAAGAAGAAATGAAAACTAAACACAACAAAATAGTGAAAACTTTTAGAAGCGATAATGGAGGAGAATATTTATCTCAATTATTAGAAGAATATTTCAAAAGAAATTGCATAAAGCAAGAATATTCTGCACCTTACAGTCCCGAACAAAATGGGGTATCTGAAATAAAAAATAGATATCTAACAGAAATGGCGAAATGTATGCTTCTGGAATCAAATATCGACAACAAGTTTTGGGGTGAAGTAGTCACAACAGCCACCTATTTACAAAATAGATTGACCACAAAAGCATGTGAAAAGACCCCATATGAATTATGGCATAAAACAAAACCAGATTTAAGAGATATTAGAATTTTTGGCTGTAATGCTTATGTTTATATTCCAAAAGAAGAAGGCAAAAATTCTAAAACAAATCAACTAAACTGAAATCTATGGGATACTACGAGGAATCAAAAGCAAATCGCCTGGTAGATACAGAAACATGTAAAGTCACTATAAGTAGAAATGTCAGATTTATGGAAGATAATAATACAACTGAAGGTAAATAGGTGAAGAAGTAGAAGAAAATATGTTGAAAATAGAAGTGAATGTTTCAAGCAGATCTACAAGAAACCAACAACTTATGGAAGAAAAACGAATAAAGATGTCAAAATTTATGAGGCAGCTGAACACAATGATGAAATACAGACAGCGAAAATGATTCATAGTGACGCAGAAGAACCGAAAACGTTTCAAGAAGCTATGAGTCAACCTTATCGTGAAAATTGGATGAAGGTAATGGAAGAAGAAATTGAATCAGTGAAGAGATACAAATCCTGAAGACAGAAAAATAGTTGACAACAGATGGGTTTACAAAATCCAAGACGATCCATCAACAGAAAGCATCAGATACAGAGATGGATTAGTAGCAATAGGTTTTTCTCAGAAATAGGGTGAATATTACGATGAAGTCTTCGCACCTGTTGTCAATCTTTCAAAACTCTATTAACTATCGCAACCATGAAAAACATGAATCTGCAACATTTAGATGTTAAAACAGCTTATCTAAATGGAGACTTAAAGGAAGCAGTTTATATGTCTCAACCAAAGGGTTTCGAAGATGAAAATAAGCCAGATTTCGTATGTAAGTTAAAGAAAAGTATTTATGGTTTGAAACAATCCCCAAAAGCTTGGAATGAGAAAATTAATGAAGCCTTAGTAGTAAATGGATTTCGAAGTGGGAATACCGATTGCTCCTTACATACGAAGAAAGTTGCCGAAATTTACATTTATTTACTGCTATATGTAGATCGAATTATAGTTGCATGTAACGAAAACGAAGACTGGTTAGAAATAGGGCAACTTTTACAAGGAATTTTTGAAATTAAAGTACTACTATACAGTTCATTTAAAAAGGAGATTATATAAATGCTATTATTATTAGTCATCGTGCCAATCCCAATATTCCATCAATTTTAACTACATAAAGTTTGAAGTTTACGCTTTTGAGTTTATATGAACCAACTTATTTTAACGAGCTATATTGAGTACTTACATCAAATTCTATTAAATTTTACTATTAGAAACGAAAACTACATTACCAATAGTATCTTTTATTTTATTTTATATTTATTTCTCAAAAAATAAGTTAGGAGGCATATGTTATTTGCAAAACTAATATGTAAATTCTATTAAAGATGATGTGGACTATCAAATGCATGTTCACTTACTTCAATATGTGTAACTTTCGTTTGCATATTTCTATTGAACCATCGAAACTGGTCCAAAAGCAGGCGTGACAAATTTATAAGTTATTTGACGTTTTGGTTTACTGCGTTTTAAACGCAATAACTGAGATATTTCCAGATATAAGATAAAAAAATTGAGGAATTGTACTACCTAGTATAAACATGACTAATTGAAATAATTTCATTGCAAGTATTTTTAAATGATCTCGTAGTTTTGTGCTAATCGTTTTCAATTTTTGACGTTTCATTATAGTCCGGCGGATCATAATGACGTCCACCGACTATAAAAGGACGGTTACATCATTTGTCAACTTTATTGAACAATTTGGATCGTCCAATCATAAGTTAGACGGGTAATGATTGGGAGCTATTTTACTTCTTACTATCAATTAATGTCAATTAACGGTACCCTCGACAACGAAAAAGAACTAAGCATTACAAGATTTACCGTTATGGTTTTAAGTGTGAAAATGACCTCCTTCTTGATCCGGTAGTGCTCAGATTTTTTAATTCTCGGGCACAGCTCATTCTTTAACTGTTTCACAGTAATATTCTGGAATGCCGACCTTATTTTATTCTCTAATTCTTGTAATATAGTAAGATAATGTTGCTTTATATACTTGATTTTAATTTCCATTAAAGTAGGTTCCTCGTAGTAATATTTTCTGATTTTTTATGCACGAATTATATTTTTCCTACATTACTTGATTAAAAATAAAGCGATTTGCATAGTTTTTGGCGACCTATGTCCAGTGACGTATCTTGGTCTCTGTGCGCCCTTAGCGATATAACCTGCCAATCAAATACGTAACTCTCTCCTCTTGCAAACCCAATTTATACCCACTGTGCAGTACCACCACCAACACACAGTACCGTAAACATTTTTAATAATAATTGTGGTAAAACGGTTTCGAATTGGATTTGTAAATTTATATTTTCATATTTTGACATGGTAAAGATTGAAGGACAATAATAACGAAGAAAGTAATTCTAAATTAGAAAAATTTATTTCAGCGACCAAAAAATAAAATAAAAGTGCAGATTGTACAAATTATCCTAATTTGATACAACGGTGACTATCAGTCAGTTGAAACTATTAATTAAATGCGTATTTAATTCAAAAGATTACTCGTCTTGCTTTAAAGTCAAACCTAATTAATATATATATATATATATATATATATATATATATATATATATATATATATATATATATATATATATATACATGCAAATTATAAAGTTACAATTAATTTATTCTTGAAAACAGACAGTCAATCTATGAAATTTTGCACTCTAAGATTTAAAATTTTACTTTTCGTGCATTAGTAGAGACAAATTCATATATAACGTCTTCAAAGTTCAGTTTTGAAGCTGTTTCGTACTCAATTGATAAGATTACCAAATTGGTCAAGCGTGTTTGGCTAGTTCTTGACGGTAAATAGTTCTTAATAAGTTTAAGCTTACTGAATATCCTTTCGCAATGTGCTATGCTAACCGGGTAAATTCTTAATGTAATTTCTATATTAGGGTAGGTCTCTTAGTTGGTACTTATTAATTGTCTAAAAAGTTTTAATTGGGAGGTCGAGACTAAGTCACTAAGCAGCTCGTTCATGTGGAATTTGAAACTTCCAATTTCTCTGGCCATTTCAACGGAGTCCTCGTCTCTGTTGTACTTGACGCCAACATTTGGCACAGTTCTCCAAATCAGAGACTGTTTTTTCATATAGCGATGACCCAGATAAAATGCAGAATCCTCAGACATTTTTGTTTCTCATTTCGGTTATTAACTTGTCATAAACACAAAAGCATTCTCGTTTGAATTCTAGTTTTTGTAACATGAGGCAGCTCTCATCCGTGGCTATTTCTGATGGTAAGATCTTCACTCTCCTTATTCCTTTATTTGGAAAAGAACTATCGATACCAATTTCATTAAATATTGATACAGCTTTGTCAATGGTGTTATCTATATCATCATCACGCCGTTTCTGGATTTTGTTCCACAGACCATTTAACAGTTTCGATGTAATGTCAAGAGACGTGTCTTTTGATAGCAACGACTTATTTGTGCAATCAATTGATATCAGTATTGCCGACTACATATGAAGTAGGCAGATAAACTTGAAATCAACATTTTTGATTATGCTAGAGGCCCCATAAATGGTTTCATTATTCTATTCTTGATTATTTGTCATTTCCTTCAGAGCAGTGTATAAACCTTTTATTTTTTTTTCAATGAACACCAACCAAATTCAAATTATTCGCGGCACAAGGTACAAATGTTACTAGGTCGTTGATTTGCCCAATGTGAGCCTGCACGCCGTTATAAATTCCAACCATGTTAGAATCGTTACCAAACTTTTGGCAACGGCAGTCATTTACATCCAATCCATCTTCTTTCAATTTTGCTAGAATTTCTCCTCAAGTCACTTCACCAGTGTTTTTGTGTCTAACTATCAAATCAAGAAAACTCCAGAAAAATCAACGTACCTTATGACTTCAGTCATTTGCTCGGAATGCAAAACATCAGGGGCATAGTCCAACATAATCAAAATATACTTTGCTAATATAATTTTCTCTAAGATTCCCAAGGATCTTAATTACTGCACGCCGTTATAAATTCCAACCATGTTAGAATCGTTACCAAACTTTTGGCAACGGCAGTCATTTACATACAATCCATCTTCTTTCAATTTTGCTAGAATTTCTCCTGAAGTCACTTCACCAGTGTTTTTGAGTCTAACTATGAAATCAAGAAAACTCCAGAAAAATCAACGTACCTTATGACTTCAGTTATTTGCTCGGAATGCAAAAGATCAGGGGCATAGTCCAACATAATCAAAATATACTTTGCTAATATAATTTTCTCTAAGATTCCCAAGGATCTTAATTACTTCATTTTGGATAGTAATCCAAAATGAAGTAATTAAGATCCTTTCACCAGTAGTGAAAAATAACTAAATTGCATTCTCTCTTGATCTTACATATTCAATGTGTTTTTAAGTTGGGGGTTGTCGTGAATTATCAGGTCCAAAGTGCACAAGCACACACCACAGTTTTGTCAGATATTAAATCTTGAGAAGTAAGTTGTTTTTAGCATAGTGCAATATTACTCCTACAATTACTTTTAATACATTTTGCCACTTCTGTTTCTCCGCGTTGAGAGATTTTTGCAAATCTGCATCTATAGATAATTTCTTTTTAGTCTTATTTGGGGCAGAATTTGGTCAGTAACCGGTCTGCTAACAGGGGGCGGTTAAGGTCGAAACAGCCAGGCCCCGTTGCTGACGACTGCACAAGGAATGAATGGCGAGTCAATATGCATGCGGTAAAGGAAATGATGCTGTGGAGATGGAGGTTGGGAGCCTAGCACTATGGTCAGGAGTTGAGACTGAAGTGCATGGCGCGAAAGGAGTTGGGGTGACCGTAAATAAAAGAGCGAAAAGATGTGACAGTACGAATTGGTATCTTCCCGGGCAATGTGGGTTAGAATGAAAGTGGAGTTTCGAAGAATTTTTCTTATTGCATGCTATTCACCGGTGAATGTAGAAAGAGACCAGGAGCTTGAGAACTTTCGGAATGAAGTAAAGAACGTCTGGAACGTATGTAAGCCAAACGAAAGAGTGATGATAGTGAGGGATATAAAAACGTATGGGTGGGTGTACAGAGAGAACATACTGACCGAGTTCTAGGAAAGTTCGGAGACCAACGCGTCAATGAGAATGGTCGACTCTTAGTGAACATCTGTGTGGAGAGAAGCCTGTTTGTATCCAATATGTGGTTTAAACATAAAAATGTACATATGTAAGCATGGCAAATAGGTGAATATAAAGGATGATAGACCTGATGGTGTACGATGAACGACTTAGAAACCTGGTGAAAGGCACAAAAGTGAGGCGCGGATCGGAGAGTGAATCGGACCACTTTTTGGTTGTATCGAGAGTGTGTTTCGAGCAAAATTGTGTCTGGAAAAGGAAAGGAAACGTAGTGCTAACGTCCAGAATTAGGGTAGGGAAACTAGTGGATAATGGTGTGAGTATGAAATACGTAGATGCTGTGAGTAAAGAGATGAATGTGAATGAAACAGTTTGGAACGAACAAATAAAAGACACAGACGTTGAAAGTGCGTGGGTAAACTTGAAAAACTGTGCCGTGAGGGTATGCGGAAGAGCGACTGTAGGTAGAGACAAAAAATATGCTTGGTGGAATGCGTCGGTAAAAAAGGCTGTATCTAATAAAAAAAGGAAAAAATGATACTGAGAAAAAGCGTTTGTATGAGTTGTACAGATTAAGAAACAAGAAACGAAGGAGGCAGTGAGAACAAGTAAAGAGGAAGTGATGGCTGTGGAAGGAGACAAAATCCAGAATGATTTTGAGGAAAACAAAAAACTCTTCTGGAAATGGGTCAAAATACAAAACGTGGCCTAAAACAGAACGCTGCAGGAGTGACGAGTATGAGTAACGAAATAATATGGGACGATTGTGAAGTGAGGAAGTGTTGGCAAGAATATTTCGGAAAGCTGTACAGTAGTGAGGAAAGTGAGACTGAAGGGTTAAATAAGGAGAATGTAGAGGAATGGCGAATGAGACTGTGAAGGATATTGGGACAAATGAGGTAAAGGACACGGTAGGAAGATTGAAAAACGGCAAGGGAGCAGGCGTAGATGAAATCACTAGTGAAATTCGAAAGTATGGGGTGCAAAGCGTACAAGAAGATTGTGTAAATTATTTAATGTACGCCTTATGTGTGGAAAAGTGCCGAGGGATTGGAATAGCGCGATCATTGTACCACTGTATTAGGGTAAGGGAAACAAGAGTGATTACAGGGACTACAGAGGAATACGTTTTCTCAGCGTGTATGGTAAAGTATTATGGTAAAGTATTTGGAAGAATACTGATTGGGTATGAGAAACTACGCAAATCAAGGTTTGGGATGTGCAGGGTGGCTTCATGCCAGGGAGAGTCATCAGATGATTGCTCTCCAGCAGGTGATCGAAAAGTGTTTAAGTGTAAAAATCGTTTGTAGATCTAGAGAAAGCATACGAGAGAGTGGTTAGGGGGAAGCTATGGGAAATATTAAATGAGTAGGGCGTAAATAAAAGTCTAATAAACGGAATAAGAGCAGTATACAGCGGTAGTCAGGCATGTGTTAGAGTTAGCGGGGGTGTGAGTGAATGCTTTAATATTGAGCAAGAAGAACGACAAGATGGTGTGATGTCATCGTCGTTGTTCAATGTATACATGGATAAATGTGATAGACAAGCATGTACCGATACAAATGGTGTAATTGTTGGTGACATAAATGTGTATGCAGATGACACAGTCTTATTAAGTTACAGTCCGGATGAGCTGTAAACTACTTTGAATAAGCTTAATACAGTCTGTGAGATCATGGACCTAAGGATGGACGTGAACAAAACCAAGATTGTGGTATTCAATCGGGAAGGTGGAAAGAAGAGTAGAGTATTTACTCTGCAAGATGAAATTGTGGAGCAAGTGGACGAGCTAGTATATCTGGGTAGAAAGTTTACTGCAGATGGTACAATAGAGGGCGATATTGGACGAAGGGTCAATGCTGGACGGAATGTGATTGCAAGTGTGTGGACGATAACGAGAAACGAAAGCATGAGCCTCGCTGCGAAACGAGCAGTTTATAATGGCGTGTGTTTGTTTCGTCAGTCTGTATGGAAATGAGACATGGATATGTCACAAAAAGCACGAAAGAGAAATAAATTCCGTGGGTATGCGATTCCTGAGAAGCGCAAGTGGAAAAACGAGAAGGGACAAGATCAAGAATGAATGCATAATGACAGAGTGTGGCGAGGAAAAGACGATGATGGATAGATATAAAAGTAGTACATTACGTTGGTTTGATCACATTGACAAAATGAACAAGGTTGAATGTGGTAGAATGTATGATAGAGGAAAGAAAGATAAGAAGTTTTAAAAATAAAAGGGCATGTCAGGGAAAATATATGAATCTTGCAGAGGCTAAGGAGGTATGCGGACAGAGGAGAGCATGGAGAAAGATTGTGAATGAAAAATAAATAAGAGGCAAGGATTGTTTTGACTATCCCGCAAGGGAATAGCGTGAAGGTTAAGTTAAGTTAAGTCTTATTTCTAGCTCTTTCCATTTCATATAGCACGTTCGGTGAATTTCGGAGTTTGATGTTAGGGTTGAGATGTTTCTAGTCATTAAACCCCTGTTTCATATCAGAAAATATTCCAGGGATAGAATGTTTTCCAAAAAGATTTCATGGGAAACAATAAACTGCATTTCTTGGTGCGCTGTACAATTGTACAATATCCACTGTATTTTAACATTTTCGCCATTTGATAGATCTTTAACGAACCACTTACTGCTTAAGCGTCTTCCATCTTCTACGATTGGGAACTGAAAATTCTTAATATTTATGGTGCGTGGACCGTGTTTCACAAGTTTGACAAGAAAAGAATCTGCAACATTCGGCCATCTGCAAGGGTCATTATACACTATTACTTGTACCGTTCCCTCTGTGCTAGTGCTATTTTCATCATCTTTATACTCTTGGTAAACTTCATCTTCTTAGCAAAAAGGTCCCTTTTCAACAGAACTTTCCAATTGTCGTTTAAATTTTTCTCCTACTTCATTACCAGTATCATTAATTACCTCAGATGAAGACGTAGATTTTGCTTGCTGTTTTAGCAAATTCCCCATGTTGAGGGCCAGTTTTTTGGCCCCTTCATCTCTAGCTGTCTAGTTTTTCTGAATGCACAGTCGGAGAACTTTTTAGGCCCCATCCTGAAACGCAATTTTCATTTCGTTGAAATATTGTTATTATGCCTATTTATTTTTATTATTATTTCTTTCAGTAGAACGAACAGGGACATCCGTTTACTTATGGGGAAGACATTTTAAAAACATTTTAAATTTCCTATGCTTTGTACATTTAGTCATTTGTTAAAATACATGCATAGAATTCACTATGTATGTGAAGAAAATAAATTATTTCAAGTCATTAGACAGAAATTATTAGCGGAAATGTTACAATATCGCAATAGCACGGAAGTTCTTAACTGTAAGCTTTAAAACAGTTTTCTATATATATATATATATATATATATATATATATATATATATTCCTTTAAATCGCTAAACACGATGCTCCTACAATATTTTATAAAAAAAATATTCGGAAATTTTTCTAATTTGACCATTAATGATACCTACTGGGAAAGAAGTAACCTGCTTGAATATTAACGGAGTGCAACTTTTTAGTATAGTTTTTAAACTACAAACAGTCAGTAGATGGTTTACGGAAACATTTTAATTTTAATCAATTGGCACTTCGTAGCCTAGCGTTGATCGTACAGACATAGGTTAGGTTTTTAAGATGACCTTTTCAGCAGAATTAAATTCTAAATAGTTAAACTATATTGAAAGCAGGCAAGCTACGCTGAAAGCATCCAATATAGTTTTCGACAAAGGTTGATAATTCTTTAGTTTAAATAGGCTTACATATTTCGAAAGTGAAACCAAAATCTGATCTTGAAATCTTGAGTAGTACAAGTACTGCTTTTAGTGGTACTGTTTTCTCTCTTTCTTTGAATTTATTACTTATGCGCCGTAATATTTTTCTAACGATGGTAAAGGAAATATTAGTTTTAGAAAAGTAAAATGTAGGATAAGTCTCAAAAATTTTGTCCCGCTAATTTTGCTCTATTTTTACTCTTGCGCCCTTGGGGGGGCCTCTTTTGTCAACACCTGGATTCGTGCCGGCCTATGTCTGGAGATATAAGAACAAATAAAAATTACTAGACAAGAATGGTGTCATTACATTCATAAACTCATTTTACATCAAAATAAGTAAAAAAAATTAAGGGTGTTCCATGTAAAACCCAAAATTAAGGTAATTTCCGGTTAAACCGGTTTGGTTCGAAACAAATGAATAAGCAAAAAAATCCATTTCTCTTGGACACCTACCAATACTACTATACTAGAATGTAGCTGTCTATTTATAATACTGCAAACTTCAAACTTATTTCACTTATTATTATATTTGTGACCATATTAAAAATAGAGTCTGTCGTGTCGCTTGTGTAATTTTTTCTTTTAGCTTGTATTTTGTAGACGGAGAATTTTCACGGAAAATCCATAGTTTCAGTATAGCCTAACAAATGCATCAAATGGTGTTTAGTCCGGAGAATGAGATGAAAATAATTGGTGAAACGTTAAATCACATTGTTTCCAAACGTCTTGCGCAGAAAGATTTTTATAGCGTGTGCTGTGTGGCACTTTGCTCCACCTTGCAGAAAATACTGGCTACCGTAGGGTAAGTTTCTTGATCAGCAATACCTCCGGTGTACAAACGCTGTGAGTAATATAGCATAATTGACTATCATTTGTTGAAATCTGTTTTCCTCAATGAAGTAAGGCCCATTAATTCATCGTCCAGATACAGAGCACCTTAAGGTCATTTTCCACTGTGTAACGGTATTTCTCAAGCCTCTTCTGGTCGTTGTAAACTAAAAAAAATCTACTTGTATCCCTATTTACATAACACGACAAATGAAAATGGCATTCCTTGCTGTATCAGATGTTGCTCATGAAATTGGGATTATCATGTTGCAAAGCAAGGATTCTAGAACAGCATTTAAGTCTTGCAGAATAATCATCCATTCTTAATTGTAAGGTCTTTTGAATAACATATTAATGGGCACTAAGTTGTTTCCATATCTTTTGAAGAGTTTTTCTGTTTATATTCAATTTTGCATCAGATCTCTGTTAACTACGACATGGTGAGCTCATAAGTTGATTGAATTGACGCTCGTGATTTTCGTTAGTATCCACAGTTTTTTTTTCCTCCAGCTTGCCTTTTCCTAGGTGAAGCACACTCTCAATTCTTCTAAATTTGGTTGTAATGGTCAGTATAATACCATTTCTTGGTGCCTATTTATTTAAACGCTCCAAAAACTGTTCGCAGAGAAATTTAATGCTTGGACCATTTTGTCTATTTAAACCGTATGAGCGAAACTAGAGTTGAAATACTTTCAGAACAACACAGTGCGCACAAACCAATATTGGTCACAATTTGCCGTCGCGTCCGCCATTCATAGGCGTAGAAATTTTTTTTTTTTATTTAATAATTGCAAATTTACAATCTACTCTACAATATGGAGTATTAAGTAAATATGATGACAATAAAATGGCAGTGTTAAGAGAAACCACTCAGCAGAGGCACTCTTGTAGCAGTCCTATTAATTTAGGGGGTTCTCAGGTCACATGGCCAGGTTCTTTTTAGCCGTCTCACTGGGATGGCGTGTGTAGACAATTGATGGACAAGTTCACTAGAGTGATCATTAATTTTGTCGTGATAGTTCTGGGTAAATCTGTGAATTTCTTCAGTAACAAAGGGGATGCTGAGATCTTCATGTATTGTCTGGTTTGTCACGTACCATGGTGCGTCCACTATGGCACGAAGGGTTTTTGATTGGAATTGTTGGATGGTTTTAATGCGGGTAGGTTTGGCACATCCCCACAGCTGGATCCCGTAAGTCCAAATAGGCTTCAGGATAGTTTTGTAAAGCAGTAGTTTGTTTGTTATTGACAGTTTTGATTTTTCCCCAATAACCAGTACATCTGGCGGAACTTCAAGTTTAACTGCTGACGTTTGGATTGAAGATGTTTTTCCATGTAAGGCGTTGATCAAGGTGTAGTCCTAGGTACTTAGTTTCTGTTTTTGTAGGAATTTGGATATTATTCAAGGTGACTGGTGGACACACACTAAATCTAGTAGTGAATGTTATTTGCACTGATTTGGTCGGATTAATTTTGATACGCCATTTAGTAAGCCATTCGTTTAGGGTGTTCAGATGTTGCTGGAGATTTGCGGCTGCTAGGTAAGGATCTTCATGTGTCGATAGGATGGCAGTATCATCGGCGAAAGTAGCGATAACTGTGTTTGTACCTTCAGGTAGGTCAGCTGTATACACTAGGTATAGGAGAGGTCCAAGGATACTGCCTTGCGGGACGCCAGATTTGACAGGAAAGTAGTTTGATATTTCATTGTTGTATTTAACTGTGTAATACCTGTCCGTAAGGTAGGACTTAAGGAGAAGATAAAAATAGCTAGGAAGAAGCCTTTTGAGTTTGTAAAGTAATCCAGTATGCCAGACTTTGTCGAACGCTTGTTCCGCGTCCAAGAATACAGCTCCACAGTATTTTTTTTCTTCAAGGCTTAGTGAAATTTGATTTATTATTCTGTGCACTTGTTGTATTGAGAGTGCCCTTCGCGGAATCCAAATTGATGGTTTGGTATATGTGACAAGGTATCTGTGTCATTCAAAAGGCGTTTAAGGAATAATTTCTCAAAAATTTTTCCTAAGATGGGCAAGAGACTAATTGGCCTATATGAAGTAGCCGCTTCAGGTGGTTTGCCAGGTTTTGGGACCATTATTATTTGCGCATGTTTCCATAGCAGTGGATAGTACGATAGGCTTAGCATTCTATTATAGATAGTTGTCAATGCTACAATCGCTTTTTGGAAGCATCTTTAGAACTTGGCCTGTAATAAGGTCGTAGCCTGGTGCTTTATGGTTATTTGTTTTATTTATTTCGAACTGGACCTCTGCAGGTGAAACGGGTCTGATAGGTAGCGTTATCTGACATGGAACGTCTAAATATTCTTTTATAGCCTCGTCGTCGTTGTTTAAGTGATGTGGTTGGAATACGGTAGATAAATGTTCAGCAAAAGCATCCGATTTTTCCTTGTGAGATCTAGCCCAACTACCGTCAGATTTTCTTATCGGTGGTATATTGACTTGAGGTCTTTTAAATTTTTTGTTGCTCTCAGATGCTGTGGTCTTCTGGGTTAAGATGTAAGATAATAAGTAAATGAGTTATTTTGGAAGTCCAGAAGGGCCGCCCGAAGTCGTCGAGATAATCTATTGAAGTTTAGCTTGTCAGCGGCGTTACGAGTTCTTTGCCATTTAGTTCGAGCTCGTCTTTTTTCAGTAATTAATTCTTTTATATATAGTGGTATGTTGTTTGTATGATTTACGTGCTCTTTTCAGTAGGCTTAGCTTTCCAGGCAGCTTCTTGAATATAAGCAATGAGGTTTTGTACTGCTTCATCTATGTCTTCAGGTTGTTTTAAGCGCACTTTAAGATCAATTTTATTCTGGAGAAGTTGCTGGAACAACAGCCAATCGGTTTGTGTTGATACCAATCTGGGATTCCGTTTTATGTTAATAGGCTTGGTACTTAGGTTTAAGATTACTGGCACATGGTCTGTGGAGAGATCGTTATTTGGTTCAATCAGCATAGAATTTATGGCTATGCCATGCGAAATGTAAAAATCTAATACATCGGGGAGTTTATTTAAATCTGTGGGCCAGTGTAGGTTCCCCAGTGCTATGGCAGTTATAGTTGTTTGCCATGATTGACCTGAAGAGGTTTCGACCTTTTGTTGTAATGAGTCTGGAACCCCAATGAGTGTGTTTGGAGTTCCAGTCACCTCCAGAAATGAATCTGTTCCTAGGGTATGGAAATAATGAGAATACTCCTCTGTAGAGAGAGTGTGTCTGGGAGGGGAGTAAATGGCAGATACAGTAAATGACCACTGGTATGCGCTGATTTCAACGTTAGCGGCTTGGAGTTTTGCGGTTTGAAAAGGGTCGAGTTGATGATGTGATATAGAATTTTGACTATTACTGCTGCTCCTGCATGAGCAGTACCATCTGGGTGATTTGTATTATAGATGGAATAATTTGGAATACGCATCACCGTTCTATCGGTGAAATGTGTTTCGGAGATGAGTAACACGTCAATTTTATTAATATCTAGAAAAGTAATAATTTCTTGTTTATGGTTGAGAAGACCGTTTGCGTTCCAAGTAGCCATGCGTATGATGTTAACCATTGGTTAATTTAGTTACTAAGGTTGACAGGAGATTGAGCATTATGTTATTTTGGTTCATAAGCTGCGTAAACATATTCTTGAACTCGTTTAGGAAAGCCGTTAGTTCTCTTCCGGTGCCGGTTTGATGATCGTTATTATTATTAATAGTATTGCGAGATTGCGCAGCTGTCGCATAGGTAGGGGCGTAGTTTTGGGGTTCCCGTTATATAATTGGGTTGGTGACTCCTGGGGTATGTTTGGCGGTTGATTACTATTTCGATTTCGAGTTGGATTATTAGATGTTCTGTTTCTTGCATTTATTATATCTTGGTAGACAGAACAACCCCTATAGTTTGCGGGATGATTTCCTTCGCATAATGCACACTTAGCTGGCGTTGTTTTTGGTTTTGCGCACATTTTTGAGTCGTGTTGTTTTCCACATTTGACACACATATACTGTCTGGTGCAATAGGTTTTGGAATGACCATAATTTTGGCATCTTGTACACTGGATAATGCCAGTTTTTTTGTGATTTTGCTGTTGCAGAGAAATTCTATATCAAAAATTTTTTTATTGGATTCGTTTGGTTCAAGGTCAACAAAGAAGAGTGGAAGTGGTTCTTTAGTTGTCCTGTGTATTACGTTCATTATGTTTCGTACTTTGTGTCCTGCTTTTACAAGTTCCGCTTTAATATCTTCAATTGGTATTGAATGGTGTACGTGTCTAAGGACTACTCTGTATGCGCGTTCATCTTTGGGTTGGTACGTATGGTGGGTTACTTTTCGTCTTTTAAGTATCTAACAATTTGTCGGTATGTGTCTGATGTATGTGCGTTAAGTTTAATCGTATTATTTCCTAGCGCTTTGGTGTAGAATTGTTCAGTTTCAGCAACTGCAGAAATATATTGTATCATTTGATTGTGATTAGTAACGCCGTGTATATAAATTGGAGGTGGCTTAGGATTTTTTGGGGTGTTGCTATTGCTTTCTGTTTGCATTGGATTTGACGGATTCTCATTTGAGGTTTGCGCGATAGATTCATATCTGTTTCTGGTACTGGGATAGAATTGGTCTAACACGATACTTTCAGTGGATCTGTTGACTCTTCGCCGTTTTTTGACAACTTGCCATGGGTGAGTGTTATCTGATATTTCCTGGGTTTCATTGTCATCAGCGGAGGCTGAGTTATTTATTTCCGTAGAGGAGTGTTGGCTTGTTACTTTTGGGTCGTACCCGGTAAAAGGAGTATTCATGGTTAGGTTAGGTGGAGGATTTGGTATGTAGAATTAGATGGGAGAGATTGCTGACTACCTTGAGGTAATTGATAAAGTTGATATTGATTCAGTGGTTGATTGGGAGCATACCCATAATTGGTATTAAAACTACCCGTTGGGAGAGGAAACATAATGTTTCATTTGATGGTTTAGTTTAAATTATTGAAGAATTAAACAACTAAAATAAATAAACTTACGCTATTCAATGAATGAGCGCGTTTATCACTATCGCATGCACCTGACCTCTCGGGTCAGGGCGCTCTCAATATTGAAATATCGGAGAATCAGACCGCCGCACGTCTTTATCCTCCGAAAGTCACAGTGAGAAGAAATTTTAAGTAGTTTATTTACATTTTGGTGCACGCTTGAGTTATAGGTTATATTTCTGACTTTTACATTTTCTTTTAATAAACAGTTCTTTGCAGAGCTCTTTTTGACCCTTCGTGTATATTTTGGTAGGTTTGCAATATCTGTGCTTTAAGCGTAATTTATAAGTATGTTTTTTGTCTTTTTATAGTCACCAAACAATGGCAAACAAATCGAAACAGATCGGCGTTCGTGGAAAGATTCTGCATAGTCAAGCTCGAGAAATTGTTGCAAACGTCATAGAATTCATGACAAGAGAAGCCAAGGAGGGAATGACACTCCCTTTGTCAAACTTTAAGTAGAGAATTTTAGCTGCTACGAAGATAGGTGAATTCACTTATCGTAAAGTTATATCAGGTATGAAGGAAATTTCCCAAGGCAAAGCAACAAAGTTTTCTTCACCTAGAAAAAATAAAAACAGACCAAACCCTAAAAGTAATTTGTATCTGGGGGAATTGGGGCAGATAAAATCCATTATACATAATTTTTATATTATTGAAAAGAGAGTGTCTACGTTAAAAGGTAATGAAATAATTTTTACATGGTAAATATAATTACATTTAAATTAACAGGTATCCACAATAAAATTCTGCAAAGGGGTATTGATTTTAAAGGTGGACCTTCGACTTTGGGAAAGATTATTAGAAAATTGGGTTTTCGGTAAGTCATATTGTGACATTCACTCATATTAACTTATTGCATAAATTTGTAGATGGTGCAACACTGTTGATAAAAGGAAGGTTCTTATGGAATCATATGACATACGCTTAAAGCGTATCCAATATTTACGTCAACTGCACCAATGCATTCAAGATAAGAGGCCAATTATTTTTACAGATGAGTCCTATATCAACAGTTGTCATACAAACTCAAAAAATTGGACAGATAATTCTACTCTGGGTTTTAAAAAAACCTAATGGCAAAGGTCCACGTATTATCATGGTACATGCTGGTGAATCTGAAGGTTTCGTTAATAATGCACTACTTATGTTCAAAACAGGTACGAGATCATTATCATAATTGTAGTCTAAAACTAAAGCTTATTAATTATAGGAAGTACATCAGGAGATTACCACAGCTGTTGCCGAATAAACCAAAGAGAGCTGCACTTGTCATCGATAATGCATCATATCACAATATGGTAATAAATAAAGATCCAACATCCATGACCAAAAAGGACGATATGATTATGTGGCTTCGGCAACATTCAATTATGCACGATCCTCTTTCAACAAAACCTGTGTTGTATGCAATAATCAAGGAGCATAAGTCAAAGTGCAAACAGCATATTTTAGATACTGAATTAGCAAAACATGACCATATAGTGCTTAGACATCCTTCGTATCATCCAGAACTAAACCCGATTGAGAAAATATGGGCTACAGTGAAGCAGTACGTTGCATCTAGAAATACTACCTTTAAATTAAAGGATGTAATAAAATTAGCTGAAGAAAAATTTTCCACGATAACTCCTGAAGATTGGGCAAACATATGTACACATGTTGATAAAGTAGTTGAAGAATACAAGTACAAAGAACATCATATGATGATTTTGGATTCGTTGTGAATACAGGCGATTCAGATGAATCTACTGAAGAACCTTCCGATGATGAAGATGAGGGGGATCTTGGAATTTCTCTATTGCCTGACTCTGACTTACAACAAGCAGGACCGAGCACAGAATAAAATAATTTATTAGGGAATATTTACAATTTACACACATTATAGGTACTTTGCAACTTGTTCAGTTCCCACAATGAAACACACCTTATATCGTGATTTATTTAATGTTTTGTGAATTTTATAAAACTAAGGTGAATGTGTAGTTTCAAGCAAAATGAAGTGTGTTGATTCAATTGTTTAAACCCTAAAACAAAATCTATCATTTCTTAATTGTTTTTGTATGTATTTATGATAACCTATTTACCAGAATTTTACATTAGGTATACTAAAAATAAACTTTAGCAATTGTAATATCCTATGATTAGATTTTTGTCATAAGTTGTTTTGTCACATAATTTTAGTGAAAGATTTAATTATAATTCTCAATTCATTTTTGTGAGTTAGCATTTTATATTTCTGTAAATATTTACGTGTTCATTTTATATTCTATTTGTGAATAAATAAATTAAAAAAAAATTTTTAAATAATTTACTCCTAAACCAAAGTAATAAGTGATCGCATTCAAACTAATAAGAATCTGGTGCGGTTACTCCTTGTTCCTTTACTACTAGTGTTATTAATTGGAAAGCTATTGTTATACACATCTACGTTTTAATTAATGTGAATTCGTTTACATAGTTTTCTAAAATACACTATCCTTTTTTGGGGGCATTTCAAATAGTATATTTAGTTTATTAAGTTTCAACACATTCGACATACTATTAAACTGTTCCTCAAAAAGCCCGATATTAAGGTTTTCTTTCATGCTTTGCGGGTACATGTATCATTTTACAGTAGTTTAGGATAAATTATAAGAGTGTACTTTGTATAGATCATTTTGTTATTTTGTAAATAAAGTTATTCAGCAGACATTGTTGATGACAAGTATTCAAGGAGCGCCAAAACAAAACAGCGCCTATTTGTAATCGTGTAAACTAAGCTATAATTGCTAAATTTCACAAAACATAGTCTTATATAAATTATCGCTTGGTTTAACTTCAATTTGTAACATTTCTGTTTAACCCCATAACCTATTTATGAAATTTTCGTGCAACGCCACTGGCAAACCAGCTAATTTTCGCGCAGCTTTTCATGAGTCATTGTGTTGCTCTGAAAGTATTTCTACTCTAGTGCTCAACTGAAAAGGCTTTTTCATCAGTAATTAACATTATTTACGAACAAAAATATCAGTGCATCTGACCAAAACCAGACGTCAATGTGGATATGTCACATAACAGTGTCAATTGTCAGAGGTTTAAGGGTAAGTGTGCCTACCTTTTCACTACGATAAATTGTATTGAGAATAGTGTACTATAATGTATAACTTAAAAGTTTACATTCATAGTATTATTTGTTAAATCACTCAAGGCAAAATAAAATATAAACAGTAAGTTATGATAAAATAGGCCAATTTTTAATAATTTAGATAAAGACACAGATTTCAAATATAAATATTTGTTAAGGAAATTCTAATATTTCATCTTGACATCTTTTATCTAAGTTAGCACTCTATTATGAAACGTGGCGGCATGCAACTAAATGCCCCATTAGATGTTCTGATTAAGAATGATAAATGAAGTGTAACAGTATACGATTGTAATCCGTATACATTTATTCGTCTTATTTCATTATAAATGCGAGTAGATTTATTCCTAACTATTAACTTTAAAATTGTTAATTTCACTATAAAATGTAAGGATTTTTAAAAGCAAGTGGAAAACACTACGTTATTTGGTAAGCTGTAGCCCTATCTGAGTGTAAATTCGTTTCCGTTCATCAAAAAAAGGAAGTTGAGTAAATGACTGTTAGTTACTTTTTCATTAAGAATGAGAAACGTTTCTAAAAATCAAAAAAATGTTCCATTAAACAATATACTTTACATTTAACTCTAACTCTCAAGAGAAATTAATGTAATACTATTTTTAACAACTTATACTTTACGTTAATTGGTTATTTGATATATACTTTTTTTGTATTTGAGTTGATTACGTTAGGGATATATTTGAAGTGCACTGCGATCGACATTATTTTAGCATCCCTTACGGCATTAACTTGAAAAATATTTATTCTATTTTGAAATTATAATCCTGTTTATAAGCACTCAAATGCGGGCATAAATTGGCCTTTGTGGCACGGAGTAATCAAAAATTGCTAAGCAACGATTGTTCCTTCGTCGGGGTTCAAACATTCCCTCGTACCTTAATCTCCTAATTATGCCCTTAATAGATAAATAACTATTATATTCTATTGAATATTACGAGTATTATTGCTTTTACTGTCCAGTCCAGGATACAATAAAAAAAATGCATGAATTTAATTACATTTATTTTAATTTACTTTAATTAAATCTTTACTAAATTTAAAAATTTATAAAATCGTAATTATGGATACGGAGTGATTTATTAATCATATTACATCGGTTAACAAGACAAATATGAGTTAAAATAAAGTGGTTGAACCCAAAGTGTACTGCCTCCCGGTTCTGGTAGCAGCTACCGGTCTTTATTGGTTGTGTTTGTCCTTTTTCACAACTTGTAAAAAACTCTAATTTTGAACATGAGAACTTTCTCATAAAAGGGGGTCCTACTAAGATGTATACCTAGATGCAAGTTGGGTTGCCTATCCAATGGTTTACCACATTTCATACATGAAAGGTTTATTTACATATCAAAACGGAAATTATAATATAAATTCTAATATAAAACAAATAAATATATAAACTGAAATTAACTGGCTATATAATGTAGTATAAAACTATTAAAATGTGTGCAAATATTCTTGCGGTTTTCTTCTAAAAATCGCCTACGCCCATGGTCTAGTTCGGTTCCCAACCTTCCTGTAATGGTGGTATTTTCAATTCTACAACAGATGTTTAAAACGTGTGGTACCGGTAAATGTGTGTGTTTCGTTAATTATAAGTGCTACTGTATAATTAATGTGACCTGCTGGTGGAGTACGGCAATCAGGAGGTGATGATGCAAGGGTAAGTAGGAAATTTGATTTAAATACAATGTAAGGTCACTCTATTATTTAAAAGTAAACAAGGGTTGTTTAGGTCGGCAATAAACGGTTTACTTAAGGGAATGGTTATTATGTAGGGATAAATTAAAGGTGGTGGGTGAGTGATTTTGTAGGTGGTGATTCTATGCACAGGTGGTTAAAAGATCAAAGGTAGACTGGTGTGAATGTGGGGGGTAGCAAGGAGAATTTATTGTAGGGGATGGCGACGTGATTTATGTGAGAAGATACAGGGGAAAGAGGCTGGATAGGGGTGGTTAGGAAATCCTTTTCGGGGCACAAGCCTAAACCGTCAAAGGGCAATTTAAGGAATAACCTTGCTCGTGATTGTAGAGGATGTTTCGGGGCAATACCACCGTCACTCCTCTATAATCTCTAGGATGTCTACCCCTATCCTTGTCGCGGCTTCCACCTTCAACAAGTTGATAGTGATAAATATCTTGTTTGGTTGATAAGGATAATGATGCAACAGGGTAGTTAGTTGTGCATAACCATTCGGGGTGTACAGGCCCTCCGTCTGATTTCACACAAACAACTTCTTTACGTATACCCAAATCGGGGCCAGGACCCACAATAAGTTGGTATACGTATAAGGGATGGGATAGGCACAGTAATCGGTGTCAGGGTAGATGAATGTAATAGGTGGATGGTAGGAAAGAATGTAATGCAGGATTAATGTATCAGGCAGGTTCAGGTAGGATGAATATAGGATTAGTACACCAACAACGTATAACTAATTAAGGAAATGAGGTAATAAGGAGAATTCAGGATCTGAGCAATAATACTGGAATACTAATTTATAACAGGAAAGTAAATTATGAACGCAAAGTGTCAAGTGTGTTTTTGGTTGAATGTGAAGGCAGTGTTTATATAGGGATTTTGGGAAGATAGCGGGTAGAGTGGGGAGAGTGGGAACAACTGATAATATGTTTTAAATCATATAAATGCAGTTGTGGAAGAAAATAGGAAATAAGTTTTGATGGATTTATTTACAAGGATTTAAATTTTCAGGAAGGATCTGCAGGATTATTACACACCACCCTTACCTGGGGAGAAGATGGTCCGTCACCTGGTTTATGGATTAGTCCGAATTCGGTTGCAAGCGTTCGTTTTATTCTCATAAATTCTCCATTGGCCAAACGAATCTTCACCCGTCTTCTATTCCTGGCTTTTCCTCGGCCGGTCCGAATAATAGTGGGAGGAGGTATAGGACGAGGTCGGTCAGGGATGCTTAAAAGGGTGATGCCCATATTGTCAGGAGGAGGATTGGGGTGGATGACTGGTGTGTGTAGTTCTAAGGCATCTAGCTCACGTACCATTTTTCTTAACGGAGGAGTGCTAGGGGTGACTGGAAGACCTACAGGATTAAGGGGGATAGGAGAAAATTCCCAATCTGGTAATGGTGATAGGGAAAAAAGAGATATGTTCGGAGGACTGGTGGGCAGAGGGATTTCTGAAACCGGGATGTCAAGAACGTGAGTTTGTACAGGTGAGTGTGAGATAGTGGGTTTATAGGGACTTAATACAATAGGGTTATAGGATTTGGATATAGGAGGTAGATTCTGGGTACCTGGTGTGCGACAAGCATTTAGTTGCCTGGCAGGATTTCTAGGATGATATCGCGGTTTTACTGGGTCCACTCCTGGGAGTAGAGTAATACGGTGGGTTCTTCCTGGTAATGGTTGAAACTGTGTTAATTCTAGGTCTCCTAGTCCTGATGCTGACTTATTCTTTAGCGGGAGAGTTTCGTCGTTTATTTCGACGTGGAGTGGGGTGAATCTTATGGTGACTTGCGATTGTCTCAGGAAATCCAATCCCAACACTACATCGGTAGATAATGTAGGCAGATATTGACCTAGCAACGAATACTGCTGTTTGCCAAGTATGACTGGAAATCGGTAGCTGCCCAGAGAATGGGTGATGGTATCATCTGCTAAACGGATGGTTTCTTGCTGAAGAGTTTCTGGAAAGATGGAGTTTCTCACTATTAGCTCTTTTAACTTACTGCCAAAATAAGTTCTAGAAGCGCCAGTATCCACTAGAGCTTGTATTGGTTGGTTAAAGATTTGGAGAGTGACAAAGAGTCGGTCATCCGCTGTAATAGGTAAGAGTATTTGTGTCGGGGGAGATGACTGTGTAAATTCTTTGATTTGTTGTAGCCAGGCTTGCCATTCTTCTCTGGATGTTGGGGCTTGCTCTTCTTGAATGGGGGAGGTAGTCTGAGGTAGTAAAGATTCTCTTACTTCCTTCTATAAATCAGGCTAGGGATAGTTTCTGGCGGAGGCTTCCGTCTTGTTTCCGTTTGTATCGGGGCAAGACGTGATGAAGAAGGGATGGTGCTGTCTCTAAAATGTACTCGGGGGGTACGAGGGTTATGTGCTGGATTATAGCTTAGCGAAGGCAACCCTTCATACTGTCTGGCCATTTCCAGCAACTCGGGTAATGTAGAGAAGTCTTGTGGTCGAATATAATATTTGTATTCCGTTTTCAGGTTGTCGTATAGTCGTTCGAGCTGACTGGCAACATTCAACCCTCCATGGCGTCTCATCAGTGTCAGGAGAGAAGTGACATATTCTCCTGCCTTTTCTTTCGGTCTCTGGACTCGATTTCTTATTTCTTCCTCTAATTTCTGCTGATATCGGGGTGGTAAGAACTGTAATCGAAAATCTGTAAGGAAGTCGTACCAGGTATGCCAATTACATCGGTTGTTCCTATACCATAGTAGAACGTTCTCCTTAAACAGTTCAGGTAGTGCTGACAACATTTCATTATCAGGGAGTTGGTAACAATGCTGGAGCTCCTGTAATCTCTCTAGGAAGGACATGGGATCACTAACTCCATCATATTTGAGTCCCCATTTTCGAACTCTGTCACAGGTATCCGCTGTTCGATGTGGAAAGTTCTGGGTTGGAAAAGTGGATGGACCTGGTGTAGTACCACTCAGTTCGCTGGTCTCAAACTGTAAGACAGGTTCTATCGGGATGGGTAAGTTAACTTGACCTTCTCCAGTCCTTAAGTATTTTATAATCCTTGCTCGAAGAATTTCACTTGTTCCTGTTGTATCCAGTCTGTATTTTCCTGCCTCTTCAATCAAATTATCCTTCTTAGTGTGTACACCCAACCTACACGAATATCTTTCTCTTCGGGAGTTTGGGTACTCATTATTGCTATGTTTTAGGTTTGGTCCGGGTTGAAGAATTGGAAAACTATAATTACACTGGTTATACTTTAAATAATGTAGAATTTGTGGAAGTTGGAATTCACTGACACTTTTTAACTGTTTTGATTCTGGTCCTAGAAAGTAATTAGAATTAAGTTTTAAATGTTTCTTCTTTAATATAATTGTGCACACTTTTAATTTATAGGTCCGGTGTAACAATGTTTATTAATTTGTCCTGTAAAGGAGTGCTTAATAATGTATTGTAAATTTGTTGTTTCTGAAAATAACACTTTTACTTTTATATATCCTGTGAAACAATGTTGCACATTTATTATTAATTAGTTCTGTAAAGAAATGATTAATTAGATTATTTTGATTTCTGGAAAATAACAATTCTAAGTTATATATCCTGTGAAACAACGTTACACATTTATTATTAATTAGTTCTGTAAAGAAATGATTAATTAGATTATTTTGATTTCTGGAAAATAACAATTCTAAGTTATATAACCTGTGAAACAATGTTACACATTTATTATTAATTAGTTCTGTAAAGAAATGATTAATTAGATTATTTTGATTTCTGGAAAATAACAATTCTAAGTTATATATCCTGTGAAACAATGTTACACATTTATTATTAATTAGTTCTGTAAAGAAATGATTAATTAGATTATTTTGATTTCTGGAAAATAACAATTCTAAGTTATATATCCTGTGAAACAATGTTACACATTTATTATTAATTAGTTCTGTAAAGAAAGGATTAATTTGAGTATTTTGATTTCTGGAAAATAACAATTCTAAGTTATATATCCTGTGAAACAATGTTAATCATTTACTATTAATTAGTTCTGTAAAGAATGATTAATTTAGTTATTGTGATTTCTGGAAAATAACAATTTTTAATTTATTCTTCGAATGAAGTGGAAATATGAATTATTTGTATTCTCGTGCCTGGGAAAGTACTCGGACAGTCTGTCTGCTTGGTGTAAGAAAATAATTATTGTTATTTGTCAGGAAATAATCGTTCTGGTACAACTTGCTGAAAGTAAATGTTAGCGGGAAAATGGAAATGCACATGCAAAAATGCTAAAGGAAAATTGCAAAATGCCCCACGTTGGGCGCCACTTGTACTGCCTCCCGGTTCTGGTAGCAGCTACCGGTCTTTATTGGTTGTGTTTGTCCTTTTTCACAACTTGTAAAAAACTCTAATTTTGAACATGAGAACTTTCTCATAAAGGGGTCCTACTAAGATGTATACCTAGATGCAAGTTGGGTTGCCTATCCAATGGTTTACCACATTTCATACATGAAAGGTTTATTTACATATCAAAACGGAAATTATAATATAAATTCTAATATAAAACAAATAAATATATAAACTGAAATTAACTGGCTATATAATGTAGTATAAAACTATTAAAATGTGTGCAAATATTCTTGCGGTTTTCTTCTAAAAATCGCCTACGCCCATGGTCTAGTTCGGTTCCCAACCTTCCTGTAATGGTGGTATTTTCAATTCTACAACAGATGTTTAAAACGTGTGGTACCGGTAAATGTGTGTTTCGTTAATTATAAGAGCTACTGTATAATTAATGTGACCTGCTGGTGGAGTACGGCAATCAGGAGGTGATGATGCAAGGGTAAGTAGGAAATTTGATTTAAATACAATGTAAGGTCACTCTATTATTTAAAAGTAAACAAGGGTTGTTTAGGTCGGCAATAAACGGTTTACTTAAGGGAATGGTTATTATGTAGGGATAAATTAAAGGTGGTGGGTGAGTGATTTTGTAGGTGGTGATTCTATGCACAGGTGGTTAAAAGATCAAAGGTAGACTGGTGTGAATGTGAGGGGTAGCAAGGAGAATTTATTGTAGGGGATGGCGACGTGATTTATGTGAGAAGATACAGGGGAAAGAGGCTGAATAGGGGTGGTTAGGAAATCCTTTTTCGGGGCACAAGCCTAAACCGTCAAAGGGCAATTTAAGGGAATAACCTTGCTCGTGATTGTAGAGGATGTTTCGGGGCAATACCACCGTCACTCCTCTATAATCTCTAGGATGTCTACCCCTATCCTTGTCGCGGCTTCCACCTTCAACAAGTTGATAGTGATAAATATCTTGTTTGGTTGATAAGGATAATGATGCAACAGGGGTAGTTAGTTGTGCATAACCATTCGGGGTGTACAGGCCCTCCGTCTGATTTCACACAAACAACTTCTTTACGTATACCCAAATCGGGGCCAGGACCCACAATAAGTTGGTATACGTATAAGGGATGGGATAGGCACAGTAATCGGTGTCAGGGTAGATGAATGTAATAGGTGGATGGTAGGAAAGAATGTAATGCAGGATTAATGTATCAGGCAGGTTCAGGTAGGATGAATATAGGATTAGTACACCAACAACGTATAACTAATTAAGGAAATGAGGTAATAAGGAGAATTCAGGATCTGAGCAATAATACTGGAATACTAATTTATAACAGGAAAGTAAATTATGAACGCAAAGTGTCAAGTGTGTTGTGGTTGAATGTGAAGGCAGTGTTTATATAGGGATTTTGGGAAGATAGCGGGTAGAGTGGGGAGAGTGGGAACAACTGATAATATGTTTTAAATCATATAAATGCAGTTGTGGAAGAAAATAGGAAATAAGTTTTGATGGATTTATTTACAAGGATTTAAATTTTCAGGAAGGATCTGCAGGATTATTACAAAAGTATTGTATCAATCTGACCACTTTACAATATAGGGTGGGTGGGTCACCGTTGAAGTGACAGTCCATTATGGCTAAACACAAAAAATATTGCCAATTTTGTCTATTCATTTATATTTGGGTTAGTAAAGGGTATGTCTTAAAGCTATTTGCAAAAATAGAGGGTGTCCCAAATAAGTGGGGCGTATCAATGTTGTCACCCTGTGTGTAAATTTTAAGGATCATACGGTAGATAGTTTGTTTTGTTCTATTTTTTTAATGTCGAATTTAAAAGAGTTTAAAATTTTTGCGAGATTTTATTTGATCACCTTTTTTTTGGTTTTGACACACTTATAAATAGAATTGTTATTCGTAAAATTACGTTTCACTCACAGGTGATTCTGCCGTTTACGATTAGATTAATGTTGGAAAAGTTTTTGTGTAAATAAATGTTTTCCTTATTTTTAATTTTGGTGTATTTTGGTAAATGAATGGGAATTACGTTTTATAAAATTAAATTGAGTATAAAATTTTTACGTTATGTATTTGTGAGTTTAAATTTTAAGCCGTCAGACTGCCGTTTTCTTTTTGATAAGGTTCTTGTTTTAAACAAAGTGTTGGATTTTATATAGGTTAGTTTAATGTTCATTATAGTTGAGGTTCGTTTTCTTACCCATATCACCTTACACGAGGCACCTTTGGGAACACACGTTATATGGGTTTCATTCGTTTCTCGGGCGATTTATAATTTTCAGTAATTCCTTTATGATTTGGCTATTGAAGATTTAAGTAAGAAGGAAAGAGTTAGTATGGCGAATTCTGGATAAGATAGTAATTAGTTCTGTTAGAGGTGCCGTGGAGAGCAGGACTCAGGTTTTTTTTGTTTGCGCTGATCACAATATATGCGAAAGGGGGTAGTTATGGGGTTAGAATAAGTTATTATGTACGAATCGAATCAGCGTGGAGAAAGTGATCTCCTTTTACAATAAAGGGGATAATATATTGGTTCACCACATTCCAGAGTTATTTTGTGTCATGTATCGTCTCTCTATAGCGACAAGTTTTGGACATAGAAGTGGTTCGTGTTTTCCAAAGTGCTTTAACCTATGGACTTACCGTAACGCATATTGTTGTGCGGATTAATTTAACGAACTCCTATTGACGAGGTAGTTTCCCGTATATCGTGCTGCTCAAACGAAATACAAACTTGATGTAAATAGTGCTGCTTTAATTAAGTATAGAGTGAATTAATTAACGTTAAAGAACGCTTTGTAAATAACTCAATATTCGCAAGTATGGTTAAATATTTGTGCATTAACGATAATACAGATGAAAAATCAGTCACTTATATGCTTTCGGTTGAAGTAACTGTCATAAATGTAGTTAGAGCAAATATGAGTAGGATTTTGTGGCTTATAAAATTTCATATGAAGAGCGTTACCGCCAAAAGTCAGCTATCGAATTCACTACCTGATAGACCCGTTATCCGACAGATTATATTGCAGTTCAGAGGAGAAGAGTAATCTTTCGTTGGTGCCATGTAAGGTGCACTATTATTTTTTTATTTTGTAGGTGACTATAGTAAAGTGTGTGTTTTTTTTGTGTTTATGTGGAGGTAGCATTCGCTTGCTTTGGTGGAAATTATTTTAGAAAAGCCCTTTAGGCTATTTTAGAAACAAGCGTATTCATTCACACGATTTATTTGTTAAGACCTTGCATCTTGCTATCTGTGCAATGGTTTATTTCATGCAATTATATCAAAATTTCTGTTATCGATATCTTTATTATTTTCGTTGTATTGATAAAAACGGCCTTGCAAACGCTGACGAATTTGATCATTATTTAATTAAAAGTTATTATTAACGTTATTAAATACATAAATAAAAAGTTTACCTCAAGTAGGATTTGAACCTACGACCTGTACTTTGCTAGAGAACCGCGCTAACCAACTGCGCTATCGAGATTCAAGCCCCAATCGATGTAAACTTTGTCTTTATGTAGGTAGAACTGATTTAAATTCTAAATATAAGGAGATTGCAATCAAATTACTTATATTAATGGAATGTGAGCCTGCAATTTAGCAAGGATTCACACATACCAAAGCAACTTGACTAATATTGAATTATTGTAAGTTTTGTTATGAACAAAACTTGTAATAATTGATCATTATTTCTCTAGATTTCTTGTTTCGGAATTGCGAAATTTACGTAATTGTACTAAAATTTGATATGTAAATGCTCTAATACATGACCACAATGACCATAATGTTTATAACTGTTTTATTGAGAGATTGGAAACTTTTGTAACTTCATTTGTCGACGTAAAGTAATAAATTGAAAGCTAGATATTTTAAGATTTGTAGTAACTGATTTATTTTATGAGAAGTATAGAATTAAATAAGTTTACAGCGACAACCTCCATTTTCGTTCATTTAGACCGTGATGAATGTTATTAAAGTAATACAAGGCTTTTTATTTAAGTAACAAGTCACATTAAAAGAGATTTTAAATTATAAAGTAACGTAAAATTATGTAGTGAGTCGGTCATTATCCGAACAGCTGATTGATTTTGTATATGAGGGTTTTGCGAATAGCCGCGAATATTTTTGGAGTCACTTTTATAGGAAGCAACATACCGAGTGTAGATATCTTTGCTCGCGCCTGATTTACCAAAAGGTAAGCAGTTTGTTATTTGTTTGAAAATGAGCTGTATTTTTCGACGAATTTAGGTGTTACATCCCGATATCTACGTTTGATACATTTTAGGGGTTTACAGATTTTTTATAGATACTTTGATCGCGTTTGTTTAGTTTCGTTGTGGCGTTTTTGAGTTTTAAATCGCAGAATTGATTATCGTGTTTTCATTTATCTTTGGTTATTAGGGATAATAATTCTTGCGTTGAGGTTTACGAGATTTTAGGGAGTTTGAGTTTTATTTTCGCAATGTTGCTGCTTTTACATAAAGCCTAGAATTTCATTGGAATTTAGTTGAACTTCGCATAGATATTTTTGGAATAGGATTTTTAGTAGTAGATTAGTTTATTTTGAGTGAACGTTTTGGTTTCCTGTTAGGCCAATCTAAGATCTGTTCATGACGTTTTCCCGATATAAATGTATTTAACAGGTGGCGCTTTTAGACATGTTTACCTGATTTTTACGATTACCCTTTACAACATTAAGTAAGAACCCCGTCCACACCACTGAGCTGTGCCGTGGCACACATTGCCTTTATGGACTGTATGCTCTAGTGAGAATATAGCCTGTAACAATGTGTATTCATTCTCATTCTGTGTATTTTAAGAGCACGACAAATACTTGGGAGCGCATACCTTACATGAATATAAGAAAAAGGTTACGGTAAACACAGGCCAAAAGAGCTTCTTCAGGGAGAGCCATTTGAAGATGGATTTCAAGAACTGACTTTACTGTATAGCTCCTGAACGAGTCCAGCTATCGCAACCAATTTGGGACATACATTTCTGTCAATAATGCCAATTATGTGAGACCACTGAGCAAAGCTAACGTTAGCCAGGAGAGTGCTTACCAGGAGGGTAATTGGCTAAATCAGATTATGATTCACCCATACATATTACACAACAAAGGTACCCTTAGTATGAGTCGCTAAATGTCACCACTCCTTCAGAAATAGGCAAAAACCAATTAAGACAGAGTAAACAGAGATCAACACTAAGACCAAGTTTTTTATTAATAAAATTAATAATAATTTTAATTTACATATTTACCTTTGAGCTTATTCGTTAATAACAAAAACTTATAATAATAAAATCTAACCGTCTGTATAAACCCGTTCCATACAAAGTTTGATGCATCTCGATCTGAAGAGGAGGTAGTTACATTTTCTTAAAACTCGGGACACAATGGACTGACTTAATCTGTCTTTCGGGCGGCAACTCAACTGTTTATGTTAGGATTATCAACATCAGATCCCAGTACGATAAATTAGTTATCTTCATCATCGATTACTACTTTTAAAGTTTCACTTATAAGATACTTAACACCACCTGTAGTTCTATCCCCGATCGGGGTACTTGCGTACATTCTTTCCGCCAACGAACAATGTTCAAAACATTATCAGATTATCTAACTTGTATCTATGCTTTCTTGTATGGAATGTTTCATTTTCTTTCTGTTATGAAGAGCATTTTACACAAGAAAGAAAAAAGAGCTTCAACATCCTTAAAAATGATTAATGTTCTAAGCAGGCATCGGCTTACTTTGAAACTCGCGGGAATATGACAACTTTAAAGGAAACTAGGTGCACTAGTGTTTATAGTTAAAATATTGAAACTTACACACGTAGACCTACCTTGGATATGCTCATATTGCTTGAATGGTGATTGACTAACCAAACTCAGCCAATGGTAAGTGTGCTAATTAGACACAATAGTGGAAAAATAATAGACACTTGAAAATAACTTCAAAGCTACAAAATTTAAGTACCACAAACCTTTAAAATTTTTGTCCGATAATCAAGTTTACAGCGTGGTAAAAGAGTAAATAGCACGGCGTTCTAGTTTGAATTTGTCATTAAATGAGTGCCTGATTGTGCAGGTCTTGTAGAATTCTAGATATCTGTAAATACATCATTACTTTGTGTTACTAATCTAATATTCATAATTAAAATTGTATTCGGCTAAATTCGTTGATTTCGCAGTTATTAATTTTTTCTAAGGACATTCCAATTTCCGAAAAATCTAAATATGTCGGGAACCTCAACGTTTAGGCATCTTGTTCTTTACGCACAATCCAAGAATACGATAAAATACGAGAAATTCCACAAGGAAAAATACAGCTTTGATACGCCCCATTTTTGGGACATCCCGTACATTCCGAAATAATTTTAAAATATACGCTTTATTAACCTACATGTAAATAAAAAGACAAAATTGTTAAATTTTTTCTATGTGGCATAATTGACCGTTGCGTCAACGGTGACTCGTTAAAGTCAGAATAAATTTATTTGTTTTTTTAGTAGATGCATGTTTCTTTCGGTGGAAATTACTGATACAGGGTATAATTGCAATAAAATATGTTGATATAAGTTTCGGTTTCCAACAACAAAACGGTATTCACCTTTGGGTAATAAGGTATGGTACAAATTAAGCAGGTTTATAGAAAAATAATGGAAATTTTCATATTAAGGTTTCAGAACCACTGATATATCAGAGGTACGTAGGTATTCAACGGAATTGCCATTTAAAGTTCAATTTCAATTGCGGAATGGTAATTACAATGTAGGTGTTATTGTTATACAATTAGTGCACTCAATATGGCTATATTAACGTGTGATACGGGAGAAAACAACCCTAAGCGGGATGCCAACTACTCTCACCGAAGAAGGCCGTGGGTCTTAGTAAGAAGTAAGGCATTACAAACATTGCTGCAAAAGTCACAGTTACTCTAAAGTAAAAGCCAGTATCGAAAGTGTTGGCCATACAGAGACACTACGACCGAAATTTTTGAGCAAATCGTCTTGGGAATTTGAACTTTGTAAGCAATGACGCTGAGCGTTTGTTTTAGTTAAGTTATCACAAGAAATGTATTAGTAAGATTATTACATACTTGCGAGTTTAAAAATCAGCTTCCTCTTTCCACTAAAATTTCTATCATAAGAAATTAGTACTTGTGGTATTTCCCTTAAATTGATTATTTAAAACAGTTTTATAATTTTGAATGATGTGGTGGTTTCATGGTTATCCAGTTCGATAAATTGCAGTACTTGTTAAAAGAAACAAATTATGTTTTTGTTGCATGAAGCATAATTTGTTTCTTTTAACAAGTACTCGCAATTTATCGAACTGGATAACCATGAAACCACCACATCATTCAAAATTTTGTCTTTAAAAATAGTAAAGCCACTGCTTTAATTTGAATACTTCTCACGGTTTGACGTTTTCTGGCTTCATTTGTATATATAGGAATGTGGTTAAACTGGTTAGTTACAAGGTTGATTAAAGCCAAACTCAACAGTTCATAAAGAATAGCTGCAAGAATAACATTCTAATTGAATAGAAGATGTTGCAGTTGAACAGAAAACTTATTGTATTTTGAATGCTGCAAAACCTACGATGGCGTGGGATTTAGTTTATTTTACACTAAAAATATTAACAACAAATGAAAACAAGGAAATCATGGAAATCCAAATCTCTGATTAAAGCAATCACGATACAATTTAGTTACCCACAAACCGATCATGAAGTAACAACAACTTTAGCAAAACCAGGGAGAATAACGGAAATCAATAAGGTAATACCTTTTCTCAATTATGCACATTTAGGTTGATAATCCTGAAGTCATGGTAAACAAAATATGGTGACAAAAGCAAAGATTGGTGCAAATCAATTAAAATAGTTAATCGAACTCCAAAGTTAATTGCTTAACTTTTTTTAAATTTACGAACGAACGGACCATCTTCTTAGGTTATGTGAATTACATCTGTCCCATTTTTAATTTCGCAGCACCCATAAGCTTTGTTTTCACGAAAGCAATGAGACTAAGAATTCAACCAATTTAGCGGTTTTGAAACAATTTAGTCCATCTTAAACTTTGTTTGCGTTTGCGTGTGTGCACGTGAATCTGAGAATCTGTGGCGACAATAACTTTGAATCAATTCTATTCATAAAAGCACGAATGATGTTTTTAGGTTACGTGAATTATCCATTTTATTTTCATATTCGCCAAGCAACCGTAAGAATGGTTCTGTTATTGTGAAAAACAGCGTGTGCGTGAGTGTGTGTATGTGTTCGTGTGTTCGTGTGCCTATCCACATGTGTGTGTGTGTGTGTGCGTGTGTGTGAGCTTGTGCGTGTGCGTGTGCGTGTGCGTGTGCGTGTCCGTGTGCGCGTGCGTGTACGTGTGCGTGTGCGTGTGCTTGTGCGCGTGTGCGTGTGTATGCGTACGTGGTAGCGTGCGTGCGTGGATGCCTGCGCGCGTGCGTGCGTGAGCCTGTGCGTACGTGAGTGGGTACGCGCGTGCGTGCGTGCGTGGTACGTGCATGTGTGCGCGTGTGCGTGTGTGCTGTGTGTGCGTCTGTGCGTGTGTGCGTGTGTGCGTGTGTGCGTGTGCGTGTGTGCGTGTGTGTGCGTGTGTGCGTGTGTGCGTGTGTGCGTGTGTGCGTGTGTGCGTGTGTGTGTGTGCGTGTGCGCGTGTGTGCGTGTGTGCGTGTGTGCGTGTGTGCGTGTGCGTGTGTGCGTGTGTGCGTGTGTGCGTGTGTGCGTGTGTGCGTGTGTGCGTGTCTGCGTGTGTCCGTGTGAACATGTGTGCGTGTGTCCGTGTCTGCGTGTGTGCGTGTGTCCGTGTGTACATGTGTGCGTGTGTGCATGTGTGCGTGTATGCATGTGTGCGTGTGTGCTTGTGTGGGTGTGTGCGTGAGTGCGTGTTTGCGTGTGCGAATGTGTGCGTGTGTGCGTGTGTGTGTGCGTGTCGTGTGTTGTCGTGTGCGTGTGCTGTGTCGTGTGTGCGTAGTGCCGCGGGTGCCGTGTCGTTGTGTGTGCGTGTGTGCGTTGCGTTGTGCTTGTGCGTGTTGTGTGTCTGTGTGTGCGTAGTGCGTGTGTGTGCTTGTGTGCCGTGTGCGTGTGTGCGTGTGTGCATGTGTGTTGGTGTGCGCGTGGTACGTGTGTGTGTAGTGTGCTGTGCGTGTGTGTTGCGTGTGCGTGTGTTGTGTGTGTGTGCGTGTGTGCGTGTGCGTGTGCATGTGTGCGTTGTGGTGTCGTGTGCGTGTCGTGTGCTGTGTGTGTGCGTTGTGCTGGTTGCGCGTGTGTGCGTGTGTGCGTGTGTGCGTGTGTGCGTGTGTGCGTGTGTGCGTGTGTGTGCGTGTGCTGTGCTGTGTGCGTGTGCGTGTGCGTGTGTGCGTGTGGTGTGTGTGTCTGTGTTTGGTCGTGTCGTGTGCGTGCGTGTCGTGTGGCGCGGTGCGCGTTGTACGTTGTGCGTGTGCGTGTGCGTTTGCGGTGTGCTTATGTGTGTGTGCGTCGTGTGTGCGTGATGTCGTGCTGTGCGTGCGTACGTGCGTCGTGGGTGCGTGTGGTGTCGTGTGCTGTGTGTGCGGTGCGTTGTGCGTGTTGCGCGTGTGTGTGGTGTGCGTGTCGTCGTGTGCGTGTGTTGTGTGTGTGTGTGCGCGTGTGCGGTGTGGCGTGTGCGTGTGCGTGTTGCGTGTCGTCGGTGCGTGTGTGCGTGTTGTGCGTGTGCGTGTGTGCGTGTGTGCGTGTGTGCGTGGTGGCGTGTGTGCGTGTGTGCGTGTGTGCGTGTGTGCGTGTGTGTGTGCGTGTGTGCGTGTGTGCGTGCGTGTGCGTGTGTGCGTGGTGCGTGTGCTGTGTGTGTGCTGTGTGCGTGTGCGTGCGTGTGCGTGCGTGCTGTCGTTGTGCGTGTGTGCGTGTGTGCGTGTTGGTGCGTGTGTGCGTGTGTGCGTGTCGTGTGTGCGTGTGGCGGTGGTGTTGCGTGTCGTTGTGCGTGTGTGCGTGTCGTGGTGGTGTGTGCGTGTGTGTGTGTGCGTGTGTGGTGGTGCGTGTGTGCGTGTGCGTGTGTGGTGTGTGCGTGTGGTGTGTGTGTGCGTGTCTGGTTGGTCGTGTGTGCGTGTGTGCGTGTGTGCGTGCGTGTGTGTGTGTGTGTTGTGTGTGGCGGCGTGTGCGTGTGCGTGTGCATGTGTCGTTTGTGCGTGTGCGGGTGGTGCGTGTGTGCGTTGTGCGTGTTGTGCGTGTGTGCGTGTGTGCGTGTGTGCGTGTGTGCGTGTGTCGGTGTGTGTCGTGTGTGTGTGTCGTTGTGTGCGTGTGTGCGTGTGTGCGTGGTGCGTGTGCGTGTTGGCGTGTGTGGTGTGTGCGTGTGTGTGTGCGTGTGTCTGTGTGTGCTGCGTGTGGCGTGTGGGTGTGCGTGTGTCGTGGTCGGTGCGTGTGTGTGCGTGTGGCGTTTGTGACGTGTTGTGCGTGTGTGCGTGTGTCGTGCTGTTGCGTGTGCGTGTGTGCGTGTGCGTGTGCGTTCGTGTGTGCGTGTGTTCGTGCTGTGCGTGTGGTCGTGTGTGTGCGTGTGTCGTGTGCGTGTGGTGGCTGTGTGCGTGTGTGCTGTGTTTGGTCGTGTGCGTGTGTGCGTGCGTGTCTGCGTGTGTGCGGGCGTGTGCGTCGTTGTGCGTGTTGTGCGTGTGTGCGTGTGTGCGTGTGATGCGTGTGTGCTTGTGTGTGTGTGCGTGTGCGTCGTGTGTGCGTGTGCTGTGCGTGTGTGCGTGCGTACGTGGCGTGTGTGCGTGTGCGTGGTGTGTGTCTGTGTGTTGGTGGTCGTGTGCGTGGTGCGTGGTGTGGGTGGCGTTGCGTGTGTGCGTTGTGCGTGTTGGTGTGTCGTGTGTGCGTGTGTCGTGTGCGTTGCGTGGTGTGTTGTGTGCGTGTGCGTGCGTAGCGTGGTGCGTGTGTGTGCGTGTGCGTGTGTGTGTGCGCGTGGCGGTGTTGTGCGGTGCTGTGTGGCGTGTGTTGCTGTGTGCGTGTGTGTGCGTGTGCGTCGTGTGTCGTTCGTGTGCGTGTGTGCGGTGTGTGTGCGTGTGCGTGTGCTGTGGTGTGGTGGTGCGTGTCGTGCGTGTGCGTGTGTGCGTGTGTGCGTGTGTGCGTGTGGTGTGCGTGTGCGTGTGCGTGTGTGCGTGTGTGCGTTGTGCGTGTGTGCGTGTGTGCGTGTGTGCGTGTGTGCGTGTGTGTGTGCGTGTGCGTGTGTGCGTGTGTGCGTGTGTGGCGTGTGTCTTGTGTGCGTGTGCTGTGTGCGTGTGTCGTGGGTGCGTGTGTGCGTGTGTGCGTGTATGCGTGTGGTGTGTGTGCGTGTCGTGTGTGTTGGTGTGTGTGCGTGTGTGGCGTGCGTGTGGCTGTCGTGTGCGCGCGCGCGTGGCGTTTGTCGTTTGTGCGTGTGTGCGTGTGTGCGTGTATGCGTGTGGCTTATGTGCGTGTGTGCGCGTATGTGTGCGTGTGTCTGTGCGTGTGTGCGTGCGTACGTGCGTGCGTGTGTGCGTGTGCGTGTGTGTGTGCGTGGTTGAGTGCGTGTGTGCGTGATTGCGTGCTTGCGTACGTGCATGCTTTCGTGCGTGCGTGCGTGCTTCTGTGTTTTAATTTTGCAAATAAATTGAATTATTTATGAAACCCTAATGTCAATCGGTTAACTTTGATTCAATTCAATTAATAATAGCAGGGATGGTGTTTTTAAGTTAACTGTATTGTACCTTTTACTTTCATATTCGTAAAGCACTAATACGTAAAGCGTGCAAAATGTAGATGTCGACTTTTCAACGGATTTAGCAATTTTGGAGCAATTTGCACCGTTTCAAACTTGATGCTTGTGGGTTCATGTGTGCGTGTGTGGTTGTGTGCTTGGGTGCGTTTGCATTTTATGTTTATAATCATTGTTGACGTATCTAGCGTCTTTTAAATTTTCGTTAAAACGAATTGGCAAATAAAGGTGCTTTACAGAACGTGTTAAAGTACATTTTATGTAAAATTTCAAATACCTAGTAGTTATGTTATTAGATCGTAGGCAGTTACATCTAAAATAAGTTATTTTAACGAATATTTTATAAAAACCATGAACTTTGTGGCCAAATATTCGCAAAAAAGACATAACCTAATTTTAAGTAATCTATTCTCATAAATGTTTTTTATGTGCAACTGAATAAGCCTTTAAATAGAGTTTGGTTTCGATATGCTTCAAAATTATTGAGGTATATTGTTTACTGTCGCTAATGGTATTATATTTATTTTTAAACCATAATATTCAATAATCGAGTGGGCAACGGTGGAAAAATGTATTTCGATGCATTAATGTTACTTGTACGCTTTCTACTTCTAATTTTTGTATATAAACTAATAAAATTAAGAAAATAATAAAGTGTTTCTAATAAACATGTTAAATGGTCCTTCTAGACGGATGATCTACAAGAAAAAAAACGCACATACAACTGATCAGCTATAAGCTACGCAAATATCTTCCAACTCGCAAATAAATCGTCACTGTAACGAAAATTTTCAGTTTATAATATAATGCACTGATTTTAGAAACTCTCTAATAAGCAGCGCTATGACAAATCCTCCGAGCTAAACTTGGGCACGGATTGACAGCGTCACTCATGACAAAATTCATGCGCTTCTAAATTTAAGTTCACGCGGTGCAATCGTCTTGAAACTACTACTGAAAATGTTTCCAGTAGTGCAGGCGCAAGCGATTTCAGTACGCAAACTATGCTTTCTTGCAACAGGTTTTGCATGCAACTGCCTTTGCAAAGGTAAAAGATGTTTATAAAAATTCGCTAATAAGCTAGGCTTGAAATGTCATCCCGCTAACGCTAAAACACTTGGTTTAAGTTCCCACTCTCCTTTTTATAGCTCAACTGTTTGTCTGTAAGTGTCGTCTATGTCTAGTGATTACGCCTTAGAGATCCAATGGTTGACTATTCCTAAAATAGTAGAAAACCTGCCTTTGGCATCGTTTAACTAAGTTCAACTGAAAATTCCTGAGCGAATTAAACTTGCGGACATGAATTCTAATAAATATTTACCTATAAATATTTTCTTATAAGTGCTGGTAATTTCAATTTCTACAACTTACTATGCATAGGACAAATTTCTTTGGGAAAAGATAAAACTGTGTTGCAAAAAACATTATTAGGTTGGGTGATTTCTGGAAACTGTCCATCACCACAAACCTCGAATACCCCGTGTGTACTAATTGACCCATCAATTATTTTAATCCTACTATAAAAAATCTGAACAATTGTGTTCAAAAGTTCTGTCAGTTAGAGAATATACAACCTCTACGCGAAGAGTCTCAACTTTCTCCAGAAGAACGCTTCTGTGAGAAACATTTTGTAGAAACTATACTCAAAATGATTATGGTCATTTTTTAGTATCTATACCCTTTAATAACAAGCTAACTAAACTTGGTAACTCACTAGACTTACATAAAGAAAGACCTGCTGGACCTCGAAAGGAAATTTTCTACCTATCTTGAACTTAAAACTGAATATAAAGATTTCATAGACGAATATATTGCCCTGGGTCATATGTGTAAAGTTTTACCTTTTGAAAACTTAGTTAAATATCTTGGAAAATACTTTGAATAATCAAATGCTTACTGCGAATATGCCATCCTTTATTTTCTTCATTATGCGGTAATCAAGTCTGATTATTTAACCACGAAACTAAGGATAGTCTTCGATGGTAGCGCCCCTACCTGCTCAAACATATTAATTAATGACACACAAGCTATCGGGCCAGTAATTCAAGATGACTTGTTCTCAATTCTTGTGCGCCTTGGACAACACAGAATAACGCTAACAGGCGACATTGAAAAAAATTACCGCTAGGTGCTTGTGCAACCTCTTGAGCGCAAATTTCAGCGCATTCTTTGGAGTGATAATCCTGATTTACCAATAGAGAGTCATGAACTAAATACCATTACTTATGGTACAGCTAGTGCTAGTTACCTAGCTACGAAATGTTTACAGTATTTGTGTTATCTGCTGAAAATCATCCTAAAATTTCAGAGGCCTAAAATCTGATTTTTATATGTGTAACGAACCGCAAGTCATTACTACAAAATTTTTTAATTAATTAATTATTTAACAATCAGCCCTCGTAAAAGAAATGATGTAAGATTTCTTAGTATTCAAACACCTGCAAAACTTGATCTAATATTTTTAGTATTCCGTATTACTCAGTACCTAACTTAATATTTCTCATTATTTCGTTTGATTGCACAACAAAAATTAATTTGTTTCCTCCAACGTAGATTTCATAAAACATTCAATGTTTTATACGTCAGAGTAATCTCCGCCAATTACAAATAGGATTCCCCAAACGGAAGCCACCACCGCCTACCGAGAGTCCTCTATAAAAACCGCGCCGCGCACCTTAACAGTATCTATATAGATCTATATCTATCGGTATTTAAAACGCGCCCGTAAACGCATCCTGCCGCAGAGAGTTAAGTATTATTATTAATGTTAATATTATTAGTACGAGTAGCCGTAGCCGACCAGATCAGTAGCAGCCGTAGAAGAGTTTCGTCGCGCCACGTGAACGCATCCCGCCGCCGAGAATTATTTAGTTGGTTTTACCAGCTCCTGTATTAGTTAGTCCGTTAGACTAACTCCGGTTCCAGAAAACCTGCACGTGACGATTGTTTGAAAGTAAATCGCCGCAGACCTAGTGATAGCCACCGCGAGTTTAGCTCCATGTATTTGCAAAAGCGCACCGCGAACCTTTTGTAAATCAATCGCTATCCTCGATCTTTGTGACTAACGACACGTAAGTCTGTAGAGTAATTCAGTACATCACACACAAAATCCCCAGACAGCAGCGGGCTAAGCCACGAGGCAGTCGGGAATATACACATACATACACACACACACACAAACCCCCAGACCGCTACGGGCAAGGCCACGAAGCAGTCGGGAGTGCCGAAAACACAAAAACCCCAGACAGTAGCGAGCTAAGCCACGAGGCAGTCTGAGTATATACATACACACACACAAACCCCCAGACCGCTACGGGCAAGGCCACGAAGCAGTCGGGAGTGCCGAAAACATACACAAAACCCCCAGACAGCAGCGGGCTAAGCCACGAGGCAGTCGGGAGTATACACCGCATAGTACACACAAAACCCCAGAGAGCGATGGGTCACCCGGAGCAGTCGGGAGTACAAACACTCACCACTATACCATATACCTGACGACGAGAGCTAAGTAGGACTGTATAGACCTGCAGATTTTATCATTTACTATCACTTACATTCTAAACACCTAAATTCACCAGCTCACTGGCGAGGACCGAAGTGCCTATAATCACAAAGGAATTAAACGTAGAGTATCCGTCAAAGACCTGTAGTAGACGAAAACCGTACATCGATAACCACGCGCTTAGGAATCGAATTTCAAGAAAGCGATCAATTAATTGGTTTTCCACCAGCTTATTGCGCAAGTATAAAAACCGCCTTTAATAAATACGCGTTTTGTACGTATACAAGTAGGTAACATTCGTTTGTATCTACGTATATTTCCTTCGTTTGCATCAAGGAAATCATCGCCATAAAAGTACATCCCAGAAGATAACGCGCCTATATATTAATTATACAACCAAACGTGTATAATCCGCCTAGTCTAAATTTAATGCGAGAATAAACCTCTGAAGATAAGTCATATTTTCGAACATAATAGATCGCGAAAGTAAATAGTTTCACGTAGCATATGCGCCTGTCCGTCTTCCAGAAATTACTGAAGGTAAAGAGCAGCAAGCAATTAGACCGATACAACCGTCATGCGTACAACCGTGAACTCGGGATGTCGATTTTCACTAGTGACCTAGATCTGCGCAACCCCGTTTTAATAACCAGTAGTTTGTTTATACATTCTTTTCTGCTGTAAACAGGGCCGTATCCAGCATAAATGATTAATTAAACACAATGTTATTAATCATTTAAATATTACGGTCATCACTGAGTGTAACTAGGGAGTATTAATATCTATTTACAGAAACGAGTGCGACAACAATAAGCCGTCGTATCGCGTGAGTGGAAGGAAGGAGGACATCCGAATTTGCCGTCCAAACCGAGTGGACGCCCCCGACGCCGCCGTCTCAATCAGAACGTCAAGTTGTTTTCTTATTGTTACGTTTATGTTAGTTGTTAACCAGGTAGTTATTTAGCTTAAGTGTGAATATATTAGATTTGTAAATAATAGGATAATATATTTTAAAACCGTTTTACTGTGATTATTTTATGTGGACAGTGTAGAGCTAAAGATTAAATATTCCGACGAACCCAATTCGAAAATTTGTATCAAATTGGCCTGAAATCTTAACTAAGGAAGGTAATAGGGTACTTTATAGGGCCCCCTTAGGCGAGCCTGCGAATGTAAAAGCTTTGGGTCTCGTTTGGGGTCCCACGTGGGACTTTATACTGAATATTGTCCGGTTAAAGTCAACTTCGACTAAAAATACCACGCGTTACATCTTATCAATGGTTTCAAGAGTTTTTGATCCATAAGGGCTGCTTTCTCAAATAATAGTTGTAGGAAAACTTCTTATACAAAAGCTGTGGGATCCTAAAATTTCCTGAAATGCGAGTATTCGACAAAATCTAAATTAAGAGTGGGATGCATTTAAAAGGCAAGTGAATGATCTACAGAATCTAGGAACATCGCGATGTATAATTCCTGCTAATTATATCTTCATGGAACTTCATGCCTTCAGTTACAGTAGCAGCTATTCTTTAGGCGCATGTGTTTATTTACGCGTTACCGACAGGGACGGTAACTACTATTAAAAATTCTGTGTTCCAAACCGCGCATTGCTCCTTTTCGTGGAACTACAATCCCTAGATTGGAATTATGTACAGCGGTGATACTGGCATAACTTGTCTATAAGATAAAATTGATTTTAAACATCGCTGTTTCTGATATGGACTGATTCTACCATAGTACTATATTGGATTCAATCCGCCCTAACAAATTTAAAGTCTTCGTAGCTAATCGTGTGGTCCTTATTCAGAAGTTCACTGACACAAGATCTTGGTTCCAGGTACCATCTACATTAAATCCTTCCGATTTAGTTTCCCGTGGTATTACTGTGCGTGGGTTTCAACTGTGCCTTGTGGTGGAATGACCCGAACTTTATAGTCGAGCTCCCTAATCAATGGCCTATTCAACCGATTAACAAAGACTTAATTTTGAGCTAAAACCAACATCCAAAAATATTCGAAATTTGTTAACTTTACATACTCAAACATATTCGAATATTATTCTACTCTTACCAAATCGCAAGGAATTGTACCATGGATTATTCGTTTTGTAAGAAACGGTACCCCTGGTAATAGCCTTAAAGTTCTCCTATGTCAAGCCAAAGCGTTTGGACCATTACTAAATCAATTAAAGGCGAGTCAACTTCTCACGGGCAATACTCGTATATTATCATTGAACACTTTTTTAGATGATGATGGTTTAGTGAGAATTGGAGGCCGCCTGGCAAATTACAATTATTCATTTGACAAAAAGTGTCCGGTTTTACTTCCAAAATAACATAAGCTGGCTAAACTTATTTTTAGAAATTTTCATATAACTGGCCCATAAATGGCTTAAATAACCCGAAGAATACTTTACATGAATGCAGTAAATGCTTCAAGGCCAATCCTAAATCTTATAATCCTCTGATGAGCAATTTGCCTTCAGTGAGGACTGAAATTAGTAATCTGGTATGTTACAACGTAGGAATTGATTATGCCGGACCGCTACTGATAAAAGATCGGAGAATTCGTGGATCTAAATTATTAAAAGCTTAAATTTGTCATTTTATATGTATGACAACAAAAGCCATACATCTAGACTTAGTAACAGAACTACTAATGCTTTCTTAAACGTTCTGAAGCGAATTATCACTCGCAGTGGAAAACGTAATTTAATTACATCTGATAATGCCACTAACTTTATTGGAGCTTCCAATGAGTTGCGTCAGATGTACCAGTTTGTGAACCATAACGATGATAAAATATCTAATTTTCTGAGTAATCAGTGTATTAGCTGGAAATTTAGCCCCTCATCGAGGAGGTTTATAGGAGAGTGGAGTGAAATCCACAAAAACTCACTTAAAACGTGTTCTAGGAAACACTTGTTTAACTTAAGAAGATTCGCTAACTGTTCTGCTACAAATCGAAGCCACTCTTAACTTACGACCTCTTTCATCCTTATGTAACGACTCCGAAGATTTAAATCCTTTAACTGCTGGTCATTTTCTAATCATAAAACCTTTTGCACCTCAATGATGAAAAATTGTCACTTTATCAACGTGGCCAAAAAATTGTGCAAATTTTTGGAAAAGATGGAATTTGGAAGTGGTTCCTGATATGCAACGTAGAGTAAAATGGTATAAAAGTGTACCTCAGTGCTTAAAGTCGGGTATTAGTTATGTTTACAAAATGTATCTTACTATGTGTTTTCTGTTTAACTTGATGAAATCCTAAGTATTTTAAGGTGGCCGGCCTGTTTGTTGCCTCTAATGATATTGTATTTAGTTTTAAGTCATAATATTCAATTTAGTTATTTCCTACATTTCACTTAAGGGCACCCCCTCTTATTGGACTTTCCTGATTGATTTTTGTAGGTAAACTAATAAAATTAATTAAATAGTAGTGTTTCTAATAAACATATGAATACGTATTGTAAAAAGAGAGAAAATCTTATCAGGCTAGTTTATATTATATTTATTCCTTTTCAAAATCAAATAATTATCAAGCGTATGTTTTTATAATTTTTAAATAACCTCGGTGTAAGTGAGATACTAGACTGACTTTTTTGTACATTTAGTATAAGAGGAAATATTTGGAAACTAAGGAACCGGTAGACCTTTTTCCTATGTATTTGTTAATGATAGATTACCTACACTTGCACAAGAAAGTTACGAGCTGGCCACGTCAGATTTTTTAACAATAGTTATAGGAGTGAAATTCCGCATCTCTTTGAAGGATAGATTTACTATTTTTATACTCGTTTAGTGCACATAGAGAAATATAAGTATTAAGTGTAAATGTAAAATACTCAATGTAATTAAATATTTCTCTTCTTTGTTATTAAATAAATGATCTCATCGAGTTGGCAATAGTTTAATTTCATGTCACGAGAAAAAATTATAATTTTTTTATAGTTTTTGGGAAATAAAATGCTACTTTTTAAATCAGTTTTAGAAAAAAAAAATTCCATATATCTAGTTGAAAACTAAAATTTATTTAAATTATAGTGGTTGATATTCAAATGTTACCTATATACATATTTAAGTGCTATAATTTTTGGTTTACCGATCACTGAAGCTCTATTTAAATGGATTGTAAATGGATCGATTCAAAGCAATAAATTAAGAATCCGAATATCAAGCAAGAAAAGCTATATTAAAAAGAAAAAATATAAATCTAAAGCACATAAGCAGTCTGAGCCAAATATTTTCCCTTTCAAATTAAATGATGGAAATAACTGTGAATAGCATAATTTGGAGTTAGAAAGGGAAAAAAATTATCTCATTTATTATGAATCAACTCATTTTTCGACAAAAAAATGCAGTTCTAGCAAATTTAAGCAAATTTAGGCGTCCGTAATGCTCGTATAAAAAGAAAGTTAACTAAATATACAAAAAAAGTTTAGGGACGTAAATTTTTTTTTGTCGCACAAACACTCATGAATCTCTAGAAATTATAATTAAAAAGGAAAAGAAAGTTTTAACATGTTTTTACGATTCTGCACAATGCTTAGTTAGTGACCCAAAATAAGTTTTTTTATTTACTTAACTTCAACTACATAAAAAGCGAAAAATAGCTATAGTTTGTATTAAAATTGACTCATTTTCTAATTCATGCTGTAGCGCTAGAACTGGCTGATATAACTGTCTTTTTATCTTTGAAATATTTGTTTTTTTATAAACCATTACAATACTGGCCTCAAGTTAAATTCGTAAATTACTATGATCTTGTCTCGCGCTTGCAGATACATTTAAATTACGAAAAGTAGCCGGAAGATGTAGTTCTCACAATTATTGGTACTTCATAATTAGCTACACGTAGGTTCATTATTGAGCTAATTTCACTTTTGTATTTTATTTGTAGTAAGCGTTCCAATCGATGTAAAACAGAGACGATAATGCATGCTACTGTGTAGCTATTTTATTTTCAGGAATGCAGGTTCAAAACTGTTACGAACGTATAATGAATGGTATTTTAGTACTGTGATAAGGTGTGAAATAAATAATAATGCATAGTTGGGATTACGAAATGGAAAATTTTACTTATGGTTCAAAGGCAAATTGCGTTAAAATTTACTAGATTTTGCGGGAAGAAATTTTGCTCATAAGTGAGACTATCATAGAAAGTTTAGTTTGGTTTTGAATGTTGTGTTGAGTGAACTTGAACGACAAATTTTGATATTTCAGAAGGTTAATACGTTTTTCTTAATAATTTAAAAACAAGCCTTTTAAGAGTGGGTTGCTTCAATTTGTCGGGGTAACGTTTAATAACGTTTTAAAATGGACGTGAATATTTATAAAAGAAGTAATTAGAAAGATCCTTTAGCTAGCCTTTGTTTATGGTAGTTAGGCGAGCGGTCGCGCTTCATTTCGTAAACGAAAGTGCATAAAAGTGAGCAATTTACGTTGTAAAACTTAGTAGTGTAAGTCAAACATTGGTTACTGGCAGAACCCATTTTTGGAGATGGAATATTAAAAACGTTCCTAAGTTGAACCTGTATAGAGTTGGAAATTCTTTGCGTGTAGAAATTTGCCCATTGTTTGTTTAAATATAGTTAAGTTGAGTATTGAGTAAAACCAATAAGTTAAATGTTCGTGTAGTGAAAGTTAGATTACCATAGAGAGAGGCTATTGCTAATAATGTAATTGTAATGATGCTGTATGAACGTTCAATTTACAAATTGTTTTTATGAATGTAATCATTCAAATCCATGTTTTATTTGAATTGTAATGAACCTTCCCCCAACAATTTTATTGAGAGGATTAAGTAATTAATAGTGATCCATTAGGTTCCTTGGTTTGTTTTTTACATTCCCGTATACTATACAGTAAAAAGGAGGTATCGCGGTCCTGAAAAGAAAAGACCTCAAGATTTTGACAGATATTCACGTCCTGGCGGTCCCTCAGTCCATTTGGACCATTTTTGGTATGTCGTCTATGCGATTGTGTGTTTGAGAGCGCGCGTGTATGTGTGTGTGTGTGTGTGCGCGCGTACATGTGTTTGTGTGTGTCTGTGTGTGTGTATGTATGTATTGTGTGTGTATGTGTGTGTGTGTGTGTGTGTGTGCATGTGTGTGTGTGTGTAAGTGTGAGTGTGAGTGTGAGTGTAAGTGCGAGTGTGAGTGTGAGTGTGAGTGTGAGTGTGAGTGTGAGTGTGAGTGTGAGTGTGAGTGTGAGTGTGAGTGTGAATGTGAGTGTGAGTGTGAGTGTGAGTGTGAGTGTGAGTGTGAGTGTGAGTGTGAGCATGAGTGTGAGTGTGAGTGAGTTTGAGTGTAGGTGTAAGTGTGAGTGTGAGTGTGAGTATGAGCGCGAACGAGTGTGAATGTGAGTGTGAGTGTGAGTCAGTGCGAGTGAGTCGAGTGTGAGTGTGAGTGGGGTGAGTGTGTGAGTGTGAGTGTGAGTAAATGCGAGTGTGAGTTTGTGTGTGCGCTTGAGTGCCTGTGTGTATGTGAGTGCGTGTGTGTGTGTGTGTGTGTGTGTGTGTGAGTGTGAGTGTGAGTGTGGGTGTGAGTGTGTGTGAGTGTGACTGTGAGTGTGTGTATGTGTGTGTGTTTGTGTGTGTGCGAGGGCGGGCAGTCGCGCGGGCGAGCGGTCGGCGGCGGCGGGCGCGTGCGTACGTGCGCGTGTGTGTGTGTGGGTACTTGTATGTGTGTGCGCGCGAGTGCGTGTGTGTGTGCTTGTTTGTTTGTGTATGTGTATTTTGTAGGTGTGTGGAATGTGTGTGTGTGTGTGTGTGTGTGTGTGTGTGTGTGTGTGTGGTTGTTTTATCCAGAAGTTATAAAATAAAGCACAATGCTACTTTATATTATATTTATATTAATAGACGGCTTGCATTTTCGTTTCCATATTTTATAAATTAATTTTGACATCTTAATAAGAAGATATCATTTACTGAAGACAAAAATTGTAATTGTTATCGTAACATTTAAATCTATATCAAACATAAATAATACTCTATTTATTACCCAAAAATTAGTATTTTAATTATGAGTGATACTCGAGAAAGCATGCATTTCCACATGAATTACGCTCGAGGCGGAAATAATCAGCAAAACGTAGCTATTAATGTGTACTGAGCGATTGCGTTTTAATCAAACTAATTACGGAATTATGTACATTGGTTAGCTCCTAATTTTAATTGAAAATCTTGATATGTGAAGTTAAAGAATTTAGCTCTATTTAATGAAATTAATTTAATTTCAACCATATTATGATACAAAAAAACTTCTTGTGTTACAGCATTACTATTTGTTTCATTGTTAAATTACGTTAACAAAACAGTTGATATTTATTAAGGAAGTAGATTTGTATTAACGGCGTATATTCGTAAGGGATCTTACATATTAATAATATAGGTATAGATAGATTACTAGATCTTCGGTATTTTCTCGGGCGGTATTAAAAACGAATGACGGTACAGCAGGAACACATTTATAAGCTGGATGTTTACAAAACAGAAAAATAATAGTAGTTATGCCTTTATGAAACAGGAAGTTACTTTCCATAAATACAAGGGAGTTATTTTAAGATAAGCGAATTTAAAATATGCAGGTGATAGAAAACTGATTATCATTAAAAGAAAACGGTTTTAAGTGAAAAGTAGGGTTTTTACCTCTATAGCAGCTAGGCACAGTAATAAAAGGGATGATTAAAATTGCATTATTTAGCGGAACTGGACTTTGGTTACAAATTAAAATAAAATTACGCTGAAACTTGTTAATTCTCAAGGTGCATTGTACCTTGTCTATATGCCCCAAGCGAAGAACATTCACGTTTTTATAGAGTTCATGGCGTTCTAGTACTCCTGATGTTCTAGTTCCCTGTCTTCTGATCCAAAGCTTTGAAGTACCAGATGTTCCAGCATTAAGTCGTGTTGGTAGAGAAATTCGTAATAATCCAGATCATTATCCTCCATTCCTAAATCCTACTAATCTAATTGTCAAAGTGTTCTCCCGCCACGTGTATCGCCTCCCCTAGAAAACAGTCGCAGAAGCTTCTTATAAAGTGAATCCTTTTCCATTCATACTTGACCTTTAACCTTCTATACCAAAAATACCAGAGTCTGAAGTTCAATTAGACCAGCAGTACACGTTCACCGTTCTCTAGGTGTCAGAACTGTACAGGCGATACACACACAAATTATGCGTCGCTTCCAATTATACGCTGCTTCCAACAAGAAACCTACCTAGAAGCGAACTCACCGGTTTTCGAGCCGTTCGTTTTTGTTCTTTCCTGCAAGCGTTAGTTAACTACGTTTTTCTTATCCGACTATATGTGTAAAACCGCACAACTCAAAAATTATCCTCTTCCGAGGTATAGGTGTAACTTATGAGAAAAGCTCAAAGTCGTCCCTCAAACATTTCCTGGTTATTCGAACAAATACATGCATTTACATAGAACACCGAAAAACACACATTTTGAGACACTTGTATATACATAAAATACGACTTTATTTCCCGCTTATTTTTTTATTTATAAAAATCAATTTTACTTTCCAGCTATACGAAGAAAATGATATAAATAAATATAAATATGAAACTGCTTTCCCGAAAGCCACAAAGCTAATTTTTTTGATTTTGTAATTTACATTATTTCTAAAGAAACAGAACTCCTAAAATTCGTTTCTTTGAAAAGGACATAAATTATTTTGCTTTAAAATCTATTCAATTCCGTTAAAATATTTATGTAATACACCAGTTTACGATAACAAAATACGAATATTTTCCAATCTCAATCCTTTGGTTAGATATAAAACACACCAAAATTCCCTCATATTCAAACGAATGCTTATTAATCGCTATTAATAATAAATCAATTAAAATGAATAATTTCTACAAATGACCAAATAAGCCAAATTCCATTGGCAGCTTTTGTGTGGTGGATTGATTATTTATTTGCAGATCTTTGAGGAAAATCCAGAGGTTGGATATTACGTCGAGGACAAAAGTACACTGGCGCAAGGGCTAGCATATTTATTTAATTGAAAAATCTGGAAAATTGAAACTATGGTAGGACCTGTAACAAAGATAGTTAATTTTACATACTTTGTTTCTATTTGTTTTCTAGCGCTACCTCATGTAGCCACATTTATAACCCTATATGTGTTTGTTTTTTAACTATATTCACAACCACTTCTTATGAAACCACATTGTATGCAGCGATTTCTTTATTACAATTTTGAACTAAAACGGTCCATAAACCGAGAAGCTAAAAGCGGCAAGTTTACGCTGTTTACAGTGATTTGAGTCATTGGTTATGAAAGTTTCCTTACGATAAATATTTATATCTAGTTTACTACCATTTTTTGGTACCATAGTATCATCAAACGGGAGACCGTCATCTGCATCTATCTCATAGGTAAATCTCATTGCGGGAAATTTATAATGTAAATTTTTTACAAAGCTTTCAACGCTTTAAATTTTATTAAGGACGGCAAACGTATCATCCATGTATCTAATCCAAACTCTAGGAAAATAACACAAATCGCGTATTAAGTCAATTTTAACCATGTACAGCTTGACCATGAACGGAAATAAGCCATTCCCCATTGTCGTACCATGTACTTGTTCAGGATCGCAGTGTCATGTGCTAAGGTGGTGATTACCGTGCTTTGGTTTTCAAGTAAGTCAGCAGTAGATATTAAACACTTCTTTGGGCAACACTGAATTGAATAGGATATTATTTAGAGATTTTATTACTGTATTGTTTGTTAAATAGGATTTGAGTAGTAGGTAGCAAATAGCTTCGTAGTAGATTTTTCAACTTGTAAGGCAGCCCAGTGGACCCGATCAAACGCGTGAGCTACTGAAAGGCAGCTGTGCATAATTCCTTTCCTTCGAGACTAGTTTTTAATTGATTAACGATCCTGTGTATTTTCTGATTAGTAGAACGACATTCCCGGATTCCAAAATGGAAGAGCGGTGGGTGAACTAGAATTTATGTCTCTGTTAGAAGTGTTTTGAGAAATATTCGAATATTTTGCTAGGTATGGATGAAAGGGTAATTGGCTTATAAGACGTCACATTTTTCGTTAGTTTTCCAGGCTTGGGCACCTTTATAATGTGCTCGTATTTACACAGTATCGGATAGAAGGAAATACTTATTATTAATATATCGTGGTTAGCATTACAATAGATTTCCTTGGAAGCATCTTCATAATTTGACCTGTAATCAGGTCGCAGCCTGGCGTTTTACGTTTATTTAATTTGCGTAGTTGTGCAAAAACCTCTGCAGGTGAAAATGGTTTAGTGGGTGGAGACGTGACAATCAACGTCATGACACCCTTATACATCTCTATCTGCGACGATTTGTTCAAAAGGTTGAAAAATTCGTGATAGGTGATCTGAAAATGCATTAGACTTCTCTTTGTTAGCCTTTTCCCATTTCCCATTACTTTTCCGTATTGATGGTACGTTGATTTGTGGTCCTTTAAACCTCTTTGTCGCTTTCCAGATGGTATTGTCCTCCTGATTAAGGTTAGTAATATAGTAATTAAAGCTAGAGTTTTGACTATCCTTTAAGACTGTATGAAGTCATTAGTTTAGTTTATCGGCTGTATTGTGAGATCTTCGCCATTTAGCTCTAGATCTTCTTTTTTCGGTAATCAATTCTTTTATGTAGTGTGGTATACTTTGCATTATTTGTTTGGTCATTAGGATTTAGGGTAGCTTTCCATGCCGCTTCTTGTATACATTTGACAAAGTTTTGTGCTGCTTCGTCTAATTCTTTACGTTTCTTTATGCGTATTTCTAAAAGAAATTTGAAGCTCGTATGGTTAAAAACGCCAGATACGTTCCATTACCCTCCACTTCCCTTTACCCTTAATTTTACCCCCCTACTAAAAATGTCAAAAACCGCCCTGTGGCATCCACTCTTGTTCATTAAGGAACTTATCGTCCAAATTTTAATCTCCTAATGGAATTAACCAGGAAAATGATATAGACATTCAACTCCAAGTTTCACCCTCTTAAGGAGGTCATCTTTTTAAATCGTTTCTTGTTTTACACCTCCACCATGTAGGTTTTCATACCTGAAAATTTCATGTCTCTAAGTTAACTGGTTTGGACTGTGGGTTGATGGGTGCATCTGTCAGCCAGTCAACTTTGTGATTCATAAATATAAAATTATTAAGGTCGTGATAGCCTTAGTTTTCATAATAATGTTACGAAATTGTTAAAAACAAGACGAATGCTCATTTTTCGGTTACTGTCCTAAAATATAATTAATCCATAACGTATGTCATTTATAGGGTAAAGCGGTGAGTTAAACTTTACTTCAGCTAACTAGTAACTTATAGTTTTACATGAACACTCAATGCTTTTTCATTTTTTTAATTCCTTTCACTTAACTTTTCTTTAAAGACTACCTTACAAAGTTATTTATTGATATTTACATTATGTTGAATGTGAAATCAGGTTTATTTTGTGGAACACTGTACTGCGACAGACTGCAGCTGTTCCCTTTATGGGCATTTGCCTCATTGTATTGTTTTTCCTGAATGTCAATTTAAAAGAGATTTAATTTTTCACATATCCCATGGGCAATTTCCACTCACCGTGATATTTAAATGTTACAAAGCATACTATGACCAATACATAAATCTTCATCTGTAAGACACGTGTTGTAGTCAAATCAAATGGGTTTACCAAGGTTTTTTTTTGTAAAACTCTGAAGCTTTCTGCTTAGCATCGAGTATCAATATATGTATAAAATAATTTTCTTTGTATATAACATTTATAATGTTGAAATAGGTCAATTCGTCGTAAAGGCAAGTATCAGTAATTTCTTGTATGAGTTCACTCTACGAAACCCCAAATAAATAACTAAAAGGAAGAATATTAAATTAAATTGCTGCACTCGACATAAGAGGTGTTTAGTCTTCTTGGGTTTGAGCGTTCCAATTTTCAAACCTAAAATCAGTTTTTGACATCCACTAAATCTACCATTTTGCTATAAATTATTATTAAATAAACCAACTAATGCATAAATTTTATAAATTTTATTGTTCTGCTAAAAATGAATGATAGGAAAGGATTGAATAAAACTGTAAACTATACGTGAGTCATTATATATGATTCACCTATAAAGAATAGCCTGTTCATTCAAAATGTTCACCAACGTGACTCCCTCTTAGATTAAGTTTTTGACAAGTTCTGTTAATTATAAGTAACTTCGAGAAACCGAAACATTATATATATATATATATTATATATATTATACATATTATATATTCTGGCTCTAATTGAGACTTTGTTTTTTAATCACTCACATAGTTCACTTTATCAACCCAAATAAATCTAATTTCTTTTATACAAATCCGTTTAGTTTAGAAACTCAAAATTATCACCTAGATTACTCTTCACATAATGTACTTTGCTTTGGAAACGCAGGCCATCTGTTTCAATTTATGCCTAAAAATGTGCCAAACTTAGGGTAAGAATGTTAGCCCATTATGTAGCGGTAGTTTAACGATAAAGCCGCACAAATCTCCTTTAGGGTAAAATATATAAGCACCGTTTCTATGGTCTTCTTCAAATTTTAGTGTGTATGTAGGTGAAAAAATTCATTTATTTCATTTTGCCACCATAATGTTCTTTATACGCCTCCAAATGCGGGCGTAATGTGGTCTTTATAGCACGGAAATGTCATTGATGCTAAGCAGCATGATTGACAGCAAACACATGCCATGATACATAATAGCAATATCACAGTATCTTAGTAACAACAAATTAGCCTACTGTCGACTTTATTTCACTGCATTTGCATTTAAAAACTTGCCGAAAATACTGAATCTTTTTAATATTTTGTTCCAGTTTCATGGTGCAAAATAAAATAAAACATTAGATAATGACGGGCATAATTGTAGATTATGCCCTTAATACATAAATATCTATTATGTCGCATCTGGGACAATTATAACAAGACGATCTTAAATTGCACACTTGATTTGGACAACACTAACAAGAGAATCCTTAATGTAAAACATTTAACTGGTCCGAAACAAGGATAAGGTATTCACACGTTACCTGCTACCACTTCCCTACTTCTAGATTACTCCTCACCAACATTGACCCCTTTTTAGACCACGTTTCAGTTTATGGGTTTGTGTTTTGTGAGTTGCTTGATTTGTTTTCTTTTTTGTTAATTTGAGTGTATTTTGTGTTATGTATTTATTTGCTTTGCGTTTTGTTTTATGTTTTTGTTAATAATGGCAGAAAGTAATCAACTTAAGCTTATAAAGGCCCCGTATTTTGATGTTTGCAGTTGTATTATAATATTGTTTGAATTTGTATGTAAAATTTGTTTAATGTCTATTTATTAATAGCAAATGTCGAAAACTTATTGATGGACCAGTTTCCGAGATCCTTAATGAAAATCCTAATTTTACTACCGAGCTATTGCAAAAGGGCCATTAGTAATGGATTTTGTAAAGAACTATTATGTTAAAACCTCCAATAAAGTTTGAAGAACACAATTAGTAGTGCTCGTAGGGTACTTTTCAATTACAGAAATAGTGCCCTCACATGATTTGGCTTGCTGAATAGGTGCATTCTCTAATAATAATAACAAAAGGATTATAATGAGAAATCTGTAACGGAACCGAACCAAGGATAGGATTTCCACAGCTCACCTCTCACGCTCAGCACCACGTTTAGATCACGTGACCTCGCCAACACTGGCCCTTTCTTAGATTAAGTTTTTGGTAAATTCTATCAATTATAGATAATCACGCGAAAACGGAACATGACTATTGTTGGCTCTAATAGAGACCTTATTCATCGTCTACGCCATCAGCCCAAATTACACCACTTCTTTTTATACAAATCAGTTTGGTTCAGAAAGCCAAAACAGTTGATAGCTACGACGAATAACAAAAATTAAGAATAAGAAGATTAGTCCATCTTGTAGCTGCAGTTCAACGCTAATGCCGTAAACGGCTACAGCAGGGCCAAAATATATAAACATATTTTTATGGTCTAACTCAAATTTGAGTGCATGTATAGATGAACAAATTTATATACATTGTAACTGGACCAATTATAAGAACATGATCTTAAATTGAACCCTTCATTTGGACAGCACCAACAAACGAATCTTTAATGTGAAATATATAACGGTGTTACACCTTACCTCTCACCACTGCTCCACTTTTAGATCACGTGACCTCACCACCATTAATCCCATCTTAGATTATTTTTTTGTAATAAATTCTATTAATTATAGGTTAACTTCGAGAAATAGGAACCTGCCTTTAGGTACTCTAATAGAGACCTTATTTTCTCATCAATCATATCGTCTACTTTATCGACCCACATTCTTTTGTACCAATTTGTTTGATTTAGAAAGCCAAAACAATTAATTAGCCACCCAGATTTCTCGTCACAGAATATACTTTGTTTTCTAAACGCAGCTCAACTATTTCAATTTATTTCTGAAAATTTCCACGACGGATTATAAATATATCGAGCAAGAAGGTTAGTCCACCTTGTAACTGTAGTTCAAAGTTAATGCGGCGCAAGTCCTCATTAATGACAAAATATATAAACATCTTTTTATGGTCTCATTCAAATTTGAGTGAGTATATAGATGAACAAGTTTATATGTAGGATGTATCTGATGAACACATTAATTTGTGCAAATAATAAATTTTGCTGCAGAAACGCTTCCTGCTCCGCCCATTTTTAGGTCCTCACAAGAGCTCTTGGATATATATATATATATATATATATATATATATATATATATATATATATATATATATATATATATATATATATATATATATATATATATATATATATATATATATATATATATATATATATATATATATATATATATATATATATATATAATCCTTTTGTTATTATTATTAGAGAATGCACCCGTTCAGGAAGCCAAATCATGTGAGGGCACTATTTCTGTAATTGAAAAGTACCCTACGAGCACTACTAATTGTGTTCTTCAAACTTTATTGGAGGTTTTAACATAATAGTTCTTTGCAAAATCCATTACTAATGGCCCTATTTGCAATAGCTTGGTAGTAAAATTAGGATTTTTCATTTGCTATTAATAAATAGACATTAAACAAATTTTACATACAAATTCAAACAATATTATAATACAACTGCAAACATCAAAATACGGGGCCTTTATAAGCTTAAGTTGATTACTTTCTGCCATTATTAACAAAAACATAAAACAAAACGCAAAGCAAATAAATACATAACACAAAATACACTCAAATTAACAAAAAAGAAAACAAATCAAGCAACTCACAAAACACAAACCCATAAACTGAAACGTGGTCTAAAAAGGGGTCAATGTTGGTGAGGAGTAATCTAGAAGTAGGGAAGTGGTAGCAGGTAACGTGTGAATACCTTATCCTTGTTTCGGACCAGTTAAATGTTTTACATTAAGGATTCTCTTGTTAGTGTTGTCCAAATCAAGTGTGCAATTTAAGATCGTCTTGTTATAATTGTCCCAGATGCGACATAAATAAATTTTTTCATCTATATGCACACTAAAATTTGAAGAAGACCATAGAAACGGTGCTTATATATTTTACCCTAAAGGAGATTTGTGCGGCTTTATCGTTAAACTACCGCTACATAATGGGCTAACATTCTTACCCTAAGTTTGGCACATTTTTAGGCATAAATTGAAACAGATGGCCTGCGTTTCCAAAGCAAAGTACATTATGTGAAGAGTAATCTAGGTGATAATTTTGAGTTTCTAAACTAAACGGATTTGTATAAAAGAAATTAGATTTATTTGGGTTGATAAAGTGAACTATGTGAGTGATTAAAAAACAAAGTCTCAATTAGAGCCAGAATATATAATAAGCATGTTTCGGTTTCTCGAAGTTACTTATAATTAACAGAACTTGTCCAAAAACTTAATCTAAGAGGGAGTCACGTTGGTGAACATTTTGAATAAACAGGCTATTTTTATAGGTGAATCATATATAATGACTCTCGTATAGTTTACAGTTTTCATTAAATCCTTTCCTATCATTCATTTTAGCAGAACAATAAAAATTTATGAAATTTATGCATTAGTTGGTTTATTTAACAATAATTTATAGCAAAATGGTAGATTTAGTGGATGTCAAAAAACTGATTTTACGTTTGAAAATTGGAACGTTCAAACCCAAGAGGACTAAACACCTCTTATGTCGAGTGCAGCAATTTAATTTAATATTCTTCCTTTTAGTTATTTATTTGGGGTTTCGTAGAGTGAACTCATACAAGAAATTACTGGTGCTTGCCTTTACGAAGAATTGACCTACTTCAACATTATAAATATTGTATACAAAGGCAATTATTATATACATATATTGATACTGATACTAACCAGGAGTTTTACAAAAAAACGTTGGTAAACCCATTTGATTTGACTACAACACGTGTCTTACAGATGAAGATTTATGTATTGGTCATAGTATGCTTTGTAACATTTAAATATCACGGTGAGTGGAAATTGCCCATGGGATATGTGAAAAATTAAATCTCTTTTAAATTGACATTCAGAAAAACAATACAATGAGGCAAATGCCCATAAAGGGAACAGCTGCAGTCTGTCGCAGTACAGTGTTCCACAAAATAAACCTGATTTCACATTCAACATAATGTAAATATCAATAAATAACTTTGTAAGGTAGTCTTTAAAGAAAAGTTAAGTGAAAGGAATTAAAAAAATGAAAAAGCATTGAGTGTTCATGTAAAACTATAAGTTACTAGTTAGCTGAAGTAAAGTTTAACTCACCGCTTTACCCTATAAATGACATACGTTATGGATTAATTATATTTTAGGACAGTAACCGAAAAATGAGCATTCGTCTTGTTTTAACAATTTCGTAACATTATTATGAAAACTAAGGCTATCACGATTTTAATAATTGTTATATATGAATCACAAATTTGACTGACTCGACAGATTCACCCATCAACCCACAGTCCAAACCAGTTAACTTAGAGACATGAAATTTTCAGATATGAAAGCCTACATGGTGGAGGTGTAAAACAAGAAACGATTTAAAAAGATGACCTCCTTAAGAGGGTGAAACTTGGTGTTGAATGTCGATATCATTTTCCTCGTTAATTCCATAAGGAGATTAAAATTTGGACGATAAGTTCCTTAGTGAACAAGAGTGACGCCACAGGGCGGTTTTTGACATTTTTAGTAGGGGGGTAAAATTAAGGGTAAAGGGAAGTGGAGGGTAATGGAACGTATCTGGCGTTTTTAACCATACGAGCTTCAAATTTCTTTTAGAAATACGCATAAAGAAACGTAAAGAATTAGACGAAGCAGCACAAAACTTTGTCAAATGTATACAAGAAGCGGCATGGAAAGCTACCCTAAATCCTAATGACCAAACAAATAATCCAAGAAGTATACCACACTACACAAAAGAATTGATTACCGAAAAAAGAAGATCTAGAGCTAAATGGCGAAGATCTCACAATACAGCCGATAAACTAAACTAATGACTTCATACAGTCTTAAAGGATAGTCAAAACTCTAGCTTTAATTACTATATTACTAACCTTAATCAGGAGGACAATACCATCTGGAAAGCGACAAAGAGGTTTAAAGGACCACAAATCAACGTACCATCAATACGGAAAAGTAATGGGAAATGGGAAAAGGCTAACAAAGAGAAGTCTAATGCATTTTCAGATCACCTATCACGAATTTTTCAACCTTTTGAACAAATCGTCGCAGATAGAGATGTATAAGGGTGTCATGACGTTGATTGTCACGTCTCCACCCACTAAACCATTTTCACCTGCAGAGGTTTTTGCACAACTACGCAAATTAAATAAACGTAAAACGCCAGGCTGCGACCTGATTACAGGTCAAATTATGAAGATGCTTCCAAGGAAATCTATTGTAATGCTAACCACGATATATTAATAATAAGTATTTCCTTCTATCCGATACTGTGTAAATACGAGCACATTATAAAGGTGCCCAAGCCTGGAAAACTAACGAAAAATGTGACGTCTTATAAGCCAATTACCCTTTCATCCATACCTAGCAAAATATTCGAATATTTCTCAAAACACTTCTAACAGAGACATAAATTCTAGTTCACCCACCGCTCTTCCATTTTGGAATCCGGGAATGTCATTCTACTACTCAGAAAATACACAGGATCGTTAATCAATTAACAACTAGTCTCGAAGGAAAGGAATTATGCACAGCTGCCTTTCAGTAGCTCACGCGTTTGATCGGGTCCACTGGGCTGCCTTACAAGTTGAAAAATCTACTACGAAGCTATTTGCTACCTACTACTCAAATCCTATTTAACAAACAATACAGTAATAAAATCTCTAAATAATATCCTATTCAATTCAGTGTTGCCCAAAGAAGTGTTTAATATCTACTGCTGACTTACTTGAAAACCAAAGCACGGTAATCACCACCTTAGCACATGACACTGCGATCCTGAACAAGTACATGGTACGACAATGGGGAATGGCTTATTTCCGTTCATGGTCAAGCTATACATGGTTAAAATTGACATAATACGTGATTTGTGTTATTTTCCTAGAGTTCGAATTAGATACATGGATGATACGTTTGCCGTCCTTAATAAAATTTGAAGCGTTGAAATCTTTGTAAAAAATTTACATTATAAATTTTCCGCAATGAGATTTACCTATGAGATAGATGCAGATGACGGTCTCCCGTTTGATGATACTCTGGTACGAAAAATGGTAGTAAACTAGATATAAATATTTATCGTAAGGAAACATTCATAACCAATGACTCAAATCACTGTAAACAGCGTAAACTCACCGCTGTTAGCTTCTCGGTGTATAGATCGCTTAAGTTTTGGTTCAGTGTAATAAAGAAATCGCTGCATATAATGTGGTTTCAGAAGAAGTGGTTGTGAATATAGTTAAAAACAAACACATATGATAAGGGTAGCTGCATTAGGCAGCGCTAGAAAACAAATAAAAACAAAATATGTAAAATTAACTATCTTTGTTACAGGTCCTACCATAGTTCCAGCTGCAGAAACGCTTCCTGCTCCGCCCATTCTTTAGGTCCTCACAAGAGCTCTTGATAATTATATATATATATATATATATATATATATATATATATATATATATATATATATATATATATATATTATCTTCATTCACATGCCTATTCACAGGTTTTTAAAAGATCCATGTTCTTTTAGATTCCTTACCAGTCTATTTAAATATTCCTTTGTTTGATTTTCGACGTTCTGAAAATTTCTGTAAATTTCGCCTTTCTGCATCATCTGTATTTTTGCTACTTTCAATAAAACAACACAGCATATCGAAATTCACTAGATTTAAAATGTGCCATTAGTGTTTTAAAATAAACTAATTTCTTTTCAATAAAACCAAGATTTACTTCTGACAACTTTTTCATAAGCTTAATGTGAACTCGCCCACAGAATTCTGTTATTTAACGGTTCATTAGTGATTAGTTGACATGACAATAAACAAAAAGAAAGTAAGGCATACTTAAGGGCTGAATGATATTAGTGTTGTAAATAATACATTTTAATATTTTTATATCCTGAATGCCTATGAGTATAAAACTGTTAATTAAAATTGATTGTAACTGATTCGATAGTTTGTTTTATTAAAAATGACGAAACATATTTTCTGCAGTAATTTAAACTTACTTAATCCTTCTAGTAATAGTTTTATCCTCAAAACCGCGTGTTCCTGATTTTCACATTAAAAGGAATTTTCCAGTTCGAAACCGTTTCCGAGATCCCCATACAAAACATTATATATATATATATATATATATATATATATATATATATATATATATATATATATATATATATATATATATACAAGGAATTACTTATGTGAACAAAGTTCACTATTTATACAAACTGCATGTAAATTAAAATCTAAAAATACGTACAGAGAAAGAATTCCTCGAGTGGGATTTGAACCGTCGATCTGTTCCTTCCTAGAGAACTGCATTACCAACTGCGCTACCGAGGGAGCAAATCTCACTCGATTTAAAGTTAATTGGTATATATTTTTTTATATTTGTACTGATGTCATTAATGATCAGTTAACTTTTTGTACTTATGTCATGAGAACCCTCAATTCGCTAGGTTTCACACATGACAAGTACATGACTGATTTTAAATTTATTTGCGAAAGCAACATTCATAAGAAAAACAGATCGTGTGTTCAAATCCCAGTCGAGGAATTTTGGCTGTACGCATTTTAAATTATATATATATATATATATATATATATATATATATATATATATATATATATATATATATATATATATTGATATATTGATATATTTATAATGCTAAATATCATAGTTAAATATTGACTCAGGGTAAAAGCTACATTAAATATAAAGTAATTACATTGGAATTGATTAAGCATATATCTAAAGCGCAAGTTGCAGAAGTTCAAAGTAATATAAGCAATACAAATGTGATTATTGCGCACGTTGTTAGCTAGTTAATTCAAATATCACAAGTATTAGATTAGTATCATAGCTGAACAAAATATATTTCATGTTAATAGTTTCCGAGCATCTTCGGAAGTGTAAAGTAGGTGGTTGATTCTATAAAATTCATGTAATCCATATGAATAAGTAGATATCAATTAAAATAACTTAAAAGTGAATAATGCGAAGTTAAACAAATAAAGTGTTAATAACTTACATATTAGTGTATATGGAAAGTGCTACAACGTTATGTTGACTACTAACATAGATGTTGAGATGGAAGTTTTCAAAATAAACCATAAGTGTGTTTGAAACTGGTGTATTCTTATGTATTTTGGGTCATATAATCCATTTCTGTTTATAGTTTTCCTGTAGGAAGTAGAATAAGTTAGTTATAAGTAAATTTGTGTATGAAAATTTGCATATTTTGTTGAAATTTAGATAGTTTAAGAATTTTAAACGGAAGTAGAACAAATGGGATATCCACGAAAAAGAAATTTTGTGTAGAATTCAAAAATAATTATGTTTTTAAGATCTGTTCTCATATGAAAAAGTTATGTGTAAATTTAGTAATTTACAAATTCCTGAAAAATGGTTAGTCAATCAGAATTAAGCTTTGTAAGGTTTGTATCGACAAAATACTATAATTTGATTGGTTGTTAAGCAAGAAAAGCACAAGAATTAGTTATATTTTTTTCTCATTATCTGTTAACTCCTTAAAGTGAGAACATGTCACTCGGGGTGTACATGAATTCAAATTTAAAATGAATTGTGTGTTTCGTATAACCTACAATAATGTAAGTATTAAACAAATGAAATTCTAAAATTGTCATAAGTTAGGTTAACATGAATATGTGTCTGAGTGATATGGTATCGTTAAACAATTGAAAGCAAATCGTGTGAATCAATTATTTACGTTAATATAACATTATTATAACGAAATTAACATAGCTTAAAATTAAAAAGTTTCAAATAAATAGAAATCGAATACAGATAAAATTATTGTATTTTATGATACAATATCATTAAATTAAATTATTATATGTGAAAATATAATAAATAAAATCAAACTGCTTCTAAAAAGTGTTGAATAAAATATTTATGCAGCGTACCTGTATGTGCTTATGCTGTAGATCTTCCACCGTTGGATCCAATATTATTTTAAAAAGCAAAAGATACTTATCGAAAATATATATTTGTTATTGTTTAGTCATGATGAAATATGTGCACAAATTCAGGTCAATGATAATTGCATGCGCGTAACATGCTGTATAATTACAGGTGATACAGTGTGTTTGAATAAAATTGAGAATATACAATTCCAGATTTATTTTAAAATCACAATTAATTTTTTTGGCAAAAAAAACTAACGAAAATGTGTAATGTTTTTTTGATACTGAACTCTGTCCGCTGGGATGCTAGTCGAGGCAATTTTATTAAACAAGTTTAACATTAATCATTACAATAAATTAATGATGGCACAACGTGCTGAAGTTGTAATCAAATACATTATAATTCATTAATGCAATCCATCTCAAAATGCTTCATGGGACTAAAACGTGGGGATAATTAAGATTATATTAATAAATACAAAATTAAAACATTGTAAGAAATTTATGAATTTCACAGATGTCAATTTTAATAATTTTAATCTAAGTTTAATCAGTTCTGAGCAGCCTAAAGTTCCTTGATCGTTATAATTCATTAGAATTTGTTTGTTTTTAAGATCACTAAATCAAGTTCGGTGTTTTTAATTTTGTGTGGTGTATTTTGATTGCACACGTTCTGCCACAGTTCCAGTGGTACAAGTTTTCAAGTGACAGCTTCCAGGGCAAGGTTGAGGCAGCATAAGCTCACGGATTCTAATTTTTGGTTCATAGATTGCTTAATTTTCCAATTTCAGTTAAAAATTATAATAAAGAATTGCGCATTATTAAAGAAATTGCTTCATGAAATGCGTTGTCACACGAAGTGGTTATGAATACAGTTATGGAACAAACATATAAAATCAGGGTTAAGAATGAGACTACATTATGTAATGCTAGAGAACAAAGCATGTAAAGTTACCAAAATATCCTGCTTATACAGAAGATCTATATTCGAAAACAGTTACTACTTCACGTAATAGTTTTTAGACGATCCAATATATCACGTGGATAAGCAGGATACGTCCTGAATTTATGAAATTAATTGTAAAAATAAGCGACCTATCAATCTTCGAGAACGTTTAGCTCATATCAAATACAAACGTTGGGACAAGTTTGTCGTAGTCCTACATATGTTTTATAAAAATCGTGCAGCAGACATGGTATCTCTAAACAAACATGTTAGTAATAACTACGAACATGTTTGCTATGAAAGTTTAAATATCATCAAAAACAAACAAATTCTAATGAATAATGACGATCAAGGACCTATAGTCTACTCAGAACTCATTAAACTTTGATAACTTTCACTTGAACGAGATAAGCAACGAATCGTTACTCGCTGATGGTATATATCAGAAAGTCTCTATAGTTTCATAGATTTTAGGTTTATTATTTAAAATTCACATATCACATATTATATATTTTTGTAAAGCTTACAAAATTTCCAATCAAACGCAAGACAAATATACATGGTGTTCTGTTATAAGTTTTATTTATAGCTAAGAATTGACAGCTTACAGCAAAAATACGACTACGCCACTAGATTCTACGTAAAAAACTGTATGAGAACCAATTTTTACCTTTGCCATACATTAAAGGATAACGGAGATACAAGGGATGCCCCAAAATACAATATTTTCAATTTCACCCAGTATCTCAGAAATGTAGCGGGATATGAAAGTTTTGTTCATACCAGCGTTCTTCTCACAAAACTGTAGCACGGTATTGTGAAAACCGCAACTCTGTATCTTTACTCGTAAATGAGATACTCCAAAAATCATCGAAAATGGGACACACTGTGTAGTATTTAATGTCCCTCGCATAGAATACAACATTATTTATCAACATAACCCCCTGGAACGTGAACACACTTGTTCCACCTATGTTCAAGCATAGTAACACCTTCCTTGAAGAACTCGGGGTCTTGATCACAGAAGAAGTCCTGCACTGCTTCCATCGCTCTCAAATTTTGTTCCCCGAAGACCTTCTTTTAGCTTTGGAAATAAATAACAATCACTGAAAGCTAAAGGGAGTAGGGTGGGTGTTCCATAACTTCAAACCCAGCGTCATGAATTGCATTCATAGAAATACGGCTCTTATGAGCTGGGGCGTTGTGTTAATGAAAGAGAATTCCGCGTGACAGTACTACTCTTCTTTTTTCTTTAATGCAATAACGAAGTTTTTTAAGCAATGCTGCATAATATTGACCAGTGACTGTGTGGCCACGTTCTAAAAAGTCTACTAGTAAAATTCCTTCGGTATCCCAAAAAAACTGTAGCCATTATCTTTGCGTGGAGGAGGATGCTGGATGACGCCACTCCATGTTTTATTGTTTGCACTCGGGATCGAAGTGACGAACCCCAGTTTAATCAACCGTAATATAGCGAACGAGGAAACATTTAGGCTTACGGTCAAACAAGGCTAAATTGGCTATTGAAGAAGTGACTCTCAAAGGATTTTGTTCGGGCGTCAACATTCGGGGTAGTCTTCTTACTGACACCGTATGAAGCCCTAAATAGTCATTTATTATGGTTCCAATCGTACCATTTGAAAGGCCTGTTATCTCCGCTACACATCTTGTTGTCATTCGACGATCTTCTCTGATCAAGTCATTCACAAGATAATGTTTCCTTGGGTACACGCAGAATCCGGCGGACCAGCAACTTTTGCATGTTCGCAGGTTGTTCTGCCACATTTGAACGCTCGAGACCAATTTTTTACTATTTGATGGGAAGGAGCAGAATGTCCAAGCACGCCAACCATATCTGTATGAATTTCTTTAGGTGTTAAGTCTTACTTTTGTAGGTACTTGATGACAGCATCAAGGTTACTTTTTTCTATTTCCTAAAATCTTCGTGCAACTACTACTTTCAACTTGTACAACTTTGACACTATTAAAGCTCGACTAAACAAATTTGGCAGTTTGTTTGTCAATAAAGCAAGAAAGCCATCTATGCTGAGAACAACAAATACTGTACATCCCTCGTACTATGATACTGTTTTTCTTGCGGCACCATTTATAATGTACGTGACTTTTTGCGGGTTTGTTACGAAATTGATGATCTAATAAAATGGAAAACTGAAATGTATACAAACAATATACAGTGTTATTACAAATGATGTTCCTGATTTCAATTATAAATATTACTGGATTAACCTGTTTTAAGACCAGTTGGTACCACTGGAAAGAAAAACTCATAAAGTTTTGTTTACATTGATTTAAGTACGTATCAACTATTTGTTAAAGTCAATTGTTGTCAATTGTGTAATGGCTGAATTTGAAGACAGGAAAGCATTTGATGTGTTGGATTATCACATCAACCAATCAGTTATTAGTGTGCAACGTTACTTTAGAACCAAATTTAATGAAGATCCTCCTAGCAGTCACAAGTGGTACTTGAATTTTAAGAGAAATTGGTGCATTTGTAAAAAGAAATCAGTCAGTAAGCAATGACGCTGTAGAGCAGGTAAGGGAAAGTTTTACGCGTAGTCCACAGAAATCTACTGTTAAATGCAGCAAACAGCTTGGTATACCACAGCCAACAGTTTGGAAAATTTTACGTAAACGTATAAATTTCAAGCCTTACAAACTTCAGCTTGTTCAAGCATTAAAACCAAAGGACAAAGTTCTAAGACTTTCTTTTTGTGAGAACATGTAAGCACTGATGGAAAATTAAAACTGTGTAAAATTTTAGTCTTTAGTGATGAAACCACATCCCACTTGTGTGGTACCGTGAACAGACATAATGTCATAATATGGGGTTCGGAGAACCCACACACCCACATCGAGCACTTACACTCGAAAGTTAATTTGTCTTATACTATCATTTACAACAAAGTGTACGGACCTTCTACCGAAATTAGAACAAGAATCCCTAAACTTCCTTCTGGACTTCAAAATCGGCTGCCTGGCAGATGAATCGGCCATGCAGATCCCAGTGATGGTGCACTATTGAACTGGCTTCCAAGATCTCTGGACATCACCCCTGTGATTTTTTCTTGTGAGGATACATCAAACATAAAGTGTATACATCACCAGAAAGCATACCCGAGATCCAACAACGGATTACCAGAGCTATCGAAACAATTGACCTGAACACTCTTAACAAAGTATGGCAAGAGCTTGATTACACGCTTAACATCTGTCGTATCACAAGGGGTTCCCATATGGAACATTTATAATTCTTGGCACCTGGGATGAAACTATTTAAGTTTTTCTTAAAATGTAACCATTTTATTTTTTGTATGATGAATAAAACTAGATTTATGTGCACTTGAAATCATGAACATCATTTGTAATAACCCTGTATTATGTACACACCTACATCGAGCACTTACACTCCGAAAGTTAATTTGTCTTGTACTATCATTTACAACAAAGTGTACGGACCTTCTACCGAAATTAGAACAAGAATCCCTAAACTTCATTCTGGACTTCAAAATCGGCTGCCTGGCAGATGAATCGGCCATGCAGATCCCAGTGATGGTGCACTCTTGAACTGGCCTCCAAGATCTCCGGACATCACCCCTGTAGTTTTTTCTTGTGAGGATACATCAAACATAAAGTGTATACACCACCAGAAAGCATACCTGAGATCCAACAACGGATTACCAGAGCTATCGAAACAATCGACCTGAACACTCTTAACAAAGTATGGCAAGAGCTTGATTACACGCTTAAAATCTGTCGTATCACAAGGGGTTCCACATGGAACATTTATAATTCTTGGCACCTGGGATGAAACTTTTAAGTTTTTCTTAAAATGTAACCATTTTATTTTTTGTATGATAAATAAAACTAGATTTATGTGCACTTGAAATCATGAACATCATTTGTAATAACCCTGTATTATATACTTTAGTTTGTTACATAATATACTTAATTTTACTTTATATTAAAAAAGTATGTGTTAGGTTAATATGTATTAACTTCACTCTAATTGCAAACCTGTGAGTATTGACTCTAGATTTAAGTTAAAACGAGAGATGTTTGGAATTTAAAAAGAACTTTTACCGTTACTCCGTTTCAATTTCTTGTAAAACTTACTCTAGGAGATTAGAGTAATTAAGTATTAACCAACCGAAAGAAAACATACAATCCCTCAACAATATAACGTGCTGTTATATTTCCTTACATAAAATGTTGCATAAATCATTGTACCTAACACCAACTTACACTTTGGCGTCTATTCAAAACTGTAAAATACATTCATCTGACGTTGCTAGTAATTGCAGTATGACACAATAATTTAAACGATTTTTACATAGTTCATTTAGCTTCTGGTTCTGAAGCGTTTTTTATACATGAATGAATCAATAGAAATTAATTTGAACTTATTCATGACATAAACGATTTGATGAACTGGAATATGTGAGATTGATTTTTGCAATTATAATTTTTTCAGTTTCATTACTTTGAATTATTCTAGTTGACATTAAAAATATATGGACGATAATTGAGGTCTATAAATATACTCTTACCACAAAATGATAAATAACATAGCATTAATCCATCCATAGTGATATAATCCATCACTGTCTGGATATAAAAGTATCACAACATTATACATAATTCTGTACTAACCATCAGAACATAAATGTTATTTTCAACATTAAGCTTTGCGTGTGCTTTACAGCATATATCAAATGACTTTTTTCGGCCAAATAAACTGACCGATATATTTATATTTAAGTTATAAATCGATAATTAAACTTATACAGTAAACTAAAAAATTTGATTTAATCTAAAACGTACAACTTTGCAATTCCTATCTATATTTTGTCCTTACAAAGCTTTTAAATCACTTACGATAAGGACCTGAGGGATTGTACACTCAGCGGTTAAATTAAATTTTAAAACTTTTCAAGGGAAAACATGAATAAATTAGATGGGTCCTTTGTATTAAACCTGAATTGGACCTAATTTTAAATCGAATTATTTTTTTGCATTTTAAATTGTAACATTATTTAAAAACAAGTAATCAAAAAACGTTTGCTTTTAAAAAGAACAAATTTATATCGAAATTTTTACATAAAAAGGCCGATTTTGCTTACAGATTACCGAATAATGATTTTGTTGTGTTTTTGTTAAACATGAACTTGATTTTAAAGCGAGTGATAGGTCACGCATAAATCACTTAAACTCATTTTACATTTAAACAACTCCATTTATAAAATGTTTTGTAACGTTTGATTGTACCTGATGGAATTTATGTGGATCAGTGAATTACGTTGTCAATTTCCCGGAGTTACTGCCAATTCCTATGTTATCAAATTGTATTGTTCCATTCGAAAACAAGGGTTAATCGTTATTTACTTAATTGCTTATTCAGTTGATTGATGGACATTTGATTGAATTTCAAACATCTGAAACTATGTAAATTGTGGTGAAAATTTAAAAAAATAGCATTCAAATGCAACATTCTGCAATTTGTTTTGGTTGTGTTAAAGTATTGTTTGCCGCACATTTTGAATTAAATTAGAAAAAAAGAACTCGAACTAATCAGCGAACGTGTGACCAGAATTATTGGATTCTCTAATTTCGTCCGCCTTCGTTAAATCTATGTCGTTACCGAGTACTTAGAATGGAATAATTCTACAGTATTAAGCTCTGAAAAGGTTGATATTAAGGATGGAAAACTTATCGTCTAATCCAAGCTGTATGAAAGCAGAACGATACTTAAATTGACAATAAATGTATCTCTACAAATTGGTCAAATTTAAAATTAAGCCTATAAGAAATGGGGCATTATTTCCGATCCGCCGCTAACAGTTTTACCGCTCGGTGCACAAACCGAACATTCCTCTTCCTCAATATTATAGGTAACCTAAGAATCAAAAATTTCAACAAGTTTTATACTAAAGTTATAGAATATCAGAGAGTAATAAATCATGTTATTAGTGAAATAGTGTCATAGTTGCATGGAAGCGGTAATTAGAAATCAATAGCATACCGGGATAGTTTAAACGAAGAGATCTTGTAACAGGTTGTATTGTAAGATGCTATTTTCACTACCGTTTTCAACCAAAACTCGAAAATAACTGAGCATTTTAAAGTACTGTGAAATAACAAATGCGGAGTATGCATTTTAATGCATCCCCATATTTCTACTACACATATAATTAGATAATAGTGTAATGAGTACTTTCTATACTTACCCATTTTTTTGGAATTTCGGACGATCCTCGCTATCCTGCACAATAATGTATTATAAAATGTGTTATTAAATGAAATGCTAAACTGATTTACCTAAATTTAAAACAAAAACTTGATAGTGACGTCACAAACGGTTTCTCTGTGGAAACTTGAAACAGATTAAATGCAAGTTAACAAATAATATTTGGTTTGATAATAAAACTTGCCGGTTACTTAAACAACGAATTAGATTTTAAATCTCCTAGTTTTTTACGTTCCAGCCTAAATATACATTTGTAGGTATAGAAGGCCACGTATTCGACTTTTTTTCACTATCGGTAGTAGAAGATCGACGCCATACGCCATTTTGTTATTTGTGACGTTACAATCCCCGCCCACTTTTGGCCTTGGGAATTCCCCAAATATCTGCCACGTGGCTGACCTTGGGAATTTCCGATGACGTAGTACGGCCTGGGAATTTCCAATGACATAATTCGGAGTAGGTGAATTTCCGATGACCTCGACTTTCACTTTTGTCCTTGAGCAAGCGGTTGACCTTGAGATAGTGGTTGAGCTTGAGAAAGTTGTATACCTTGAGAAAGTGGTTTACCTTGAGAAAATGGTTGACCTTGAGGTAGTTGTTGACCTTGGGCATGTATTTGCCCGGGAAATTTTAAATTATTTTAATAAGAAGCAGGTTCTTGTAAAACATGTGTAGGAGCTATCTCTTGGATCTGTTTTGGTTTATCTGCGGTGGCATCTAGTGTTGTATGGACTAATTAATGTTTTCTGTAACCTTGAGAAAGTTGATTACCTTGAGAAAGTTGTTTGCCTTGAGAAACTGGTTTACCTTGAAAAACAGGTTTTCCTTGGGAAAGTTGTCTGTCTTGAGAATCAGGTTGGCCTTGGGTGGCCTAACTTACTAGGCGGGAAATTTGAAATTTGAACAAGGGGCCCTAGTGGTATCTCATAAGACAGGTATTCGGGGCCTTGTGTCAGAGTCTGCGCCCTCTTGTCGTAGTCCCTTGGCTGGAAATGTTTGAATTTGTGGCGCCGTCCAGTGGTGTATGCACTAATGAATATTTTCTGTAATAAAGGTGGCTCCACCTAGCGGTATATGTATAAGAACTAATTAAGGTTTTGTTTGCGGCTTCATCTAGTGGAGTATGGACTAACGAATGTTTTCTGCAATCTCAGTGTCTTCCACTATAGTGGTGTATTTCAGGGTTAATGCTGTTTTGTTTGCTGGTAGTATATGGACTAATAAATGTTTGCTGTGAATAGAGTCGGGTTTTATTAATTAACTACTTATATAAGACCGTATCCTCTAGAACATTCATATAAGTGCTTTTAAGATGGGACTTAAAATTATTTTCGCTATGAATTACCTAATTAAATTCGTTACTTGAAGAGTGTTTTTAAGATGGGACTTAAAATTATTTTCCGCTACCAACTTAGCTTGTAACACCCAGTCAAAATTAAATTACGGTTTAATTGCTCGATATTCACAATGCAAAAAAACAGTCACATATAATATACAAAATCTAAGTGCAGTATGTAGGCTGAAAATGATATTTACAATAATGACCGACGAGCTGGAGGCACTATGGACACAGCCTCGTGCATCAGATTATGTGAAAAATTTGGCGTAAAACAAGTGCCTATGCCAACCAGCCCGATATAAATAAATAGGTTCTAACTTAAACTGATATGTACAGTTCGTGAAGATAATAATACAAGTCCTAATCTAAAAAATAATATAATACAAGTCTGTAATTAAACACAAAGCCCTTGGTTTTACTGCCAAACCAGTCAACCTTCAAGGACTGTACAAAATTACTTTTAAATGATTTGAGCCTTGAGGTTGTAAAATTTACATATACGATAAGCTATTATTATGGAATGCAATTATTATTAAACAGTTTATGAGCAAAAATCAGTGGACTGACTTGTTAATAAACTATTACAACATAACCGATCGAGATGATGATGGAACCGATGACGTGGATGAGATGAATGTATCTCAAATCCAAGATGATGGTGATGATTCACAGAAGAGGAAGAAGAGCGGTGATATAGAGGAGAAGGACTAGTCTCAAAACCATGATGTAGATGTTGATAGCGACGAGTCACGGTCGATGATGAAGAAGAAGACCAATAAAGATGTGATTAAATAAATGATGTATATATTTTCAAACGCTAAGCTATCCTTCATTAATAAACTTGTTTTCCTAACGGAGTTCATACCTGCACTAACAATGCTGCAGTTAATGCGACAGGACGGTTAGATGGGTAATTACAATAAGTGTGAGACTAATTTACTTTTGCATACTATAAGTTAAATCAATTTGGTATTTTCGAATTGTGGTTGGTTAGTTTTAGCAAAGCTTAAGTTAGTCCAATCAGTATTTTTGAACTGCAGCTGTAAGTTATGATTGATTGAGATTGATTTGGTTGATTGATTGATTGAGATTGATTTGATCGAACTGATTTGTTGGGGATTGATTGATTAATTGATTTGTTTGTTTGAGAAAGAGAAGAGGGAGAGACGAACATGATCAACTTCCATTACAGAAGACATTCATTAGTTTTTACACCACTAGATGGTGCCACAAACAAACCCTAATTAGTACTAGAAGTGTGCCACTAGGCGGCGGTACCTATATTACAGAAAAATTCGCTAGTTTAAAAATATACCACTGGATGGCGCCACAAACAAAACTCTAATTAGTCCTAGAAATATAACACTAGGTGGTGCCACCTTTATTACAGAAAATATTCATTAGTCCATACACAACTAGATGGTGACAGAAATTCAAATTTCGTGGCAAGGGGGCCACGACAGGAGGGCGCAGACCCTAACACAAATTCCTATACTTGTCTTATACGTTAACAATACGGCCTCCTTATTAGATACTATTTATCGTTAAGGGGCAGCGACAAGGGGTGCAGACCCTAACACAAGTTCTTATACTTGCCTTATGGGATAGAATTAGGGCCCCCTCAATAGAATAGTATTTCCAGCCAGCCATGGGGCCATGGCAAGGAGGCGAAGGCCCGAGAGCACGTTCCTATATCCGTCTTATTTGATTAACATTTAAAAATTCCAAGGTCGACCGTTTTTATACAATATCAATAATACAGGCTCATTTCAAATACGTTGTAACTTATATATGTGCTAATATTAGTGGTTCACTAAATGAGTAACAATACAAAAAAAACTCAAGGTAAAATAGGAAAAGTACTACTGGCTCGAAATCGGGTAAAGATAAATCAAGAAGATGAATACGGTACAGCTTCAGAGAACGAGAAAGAAGGTTTGAAGCGTGTGTAGTATTTCCAGGGTCGTGCTGAAAACATCTACTTTAAGAATAATCTCACATAATCTACATATATATATATATATATATATATATATATATATATATATATATATATATATATATATATATATATATATATATATATATTTTCAGGTTTCGGCTAGTGCTGGATATGAAGTTGATGTTCTTCCGGGCTTGGTCTCGCGTAGATTCTCCTCCATGGGTGGCAAACCCCGAAAACTAAAATAGCACTCGAAGATCAAGGAGTGTACGAGATTCCATGCCGGGATTGTTCACGAACATACATATGCCAAACAAACAGACGCATTAATGTAAGAAGAGAGGAACATCGTAACGCAGTACAAAAAGACCAGAAAACGCACTCGCACAGACACACACACACACACACACACACACACACACAAAGCTGTAGGGTAGTTTTTCTTTAAGCTTGTACAGAAGGCCTTCATACAAGACTTTACCGAAGGCCTGACTGATGTCAAGAAAGGCTGCCGTACAGTATATTTTTCCTTCCAATGCATTATTTATCAGCTTGACTATTCTGTCTACTTGTTCTATAGTACCGTGTTGGCTTCTTTAACCAAACTGGTGATTTGGAATAAGGTTGTTGTGCTCTAGCATGGGTTTTAGTCGTTTTAAGAATAATTTTTCAAAAACTGTTGAGAGAATTGGCAATAAACTTATTGGACGATAGGAACTTGTGTCGTCTGGATTCTTGCCCAGTTCATGTAACATTACAATTTGTTCTACTTTCCATGTTCTAGGGAAGTGACTAAGCCTCAATATTGCATTAAAAAGCTGTTGTGTTGTTCTGTACCCTTTGATTGTTAGGTTTTGTAACACCTTACTATTAATAAAGTCAAACCCTGAGGCTTTTTGAGGGTTTATGTGTCGTAGAGTTATGTCTTTGATTTCAGTAACTCTAAAGTTTTTTATTGAAAGATCCATTTGGTAGGCGGTATGTAGAAATTCCTGAACTTTCTGTTCGTGTTCTGCTAATTCCTGAACTTTCTGTTCGTGTTCTGCTAAACGTATTTGCATATTTCTTCGTTCATGAATTTTATTTTTAACTATTACAGGAAGTTTTTTTTCGACAGTGGCATGGTTATTATCTGGCGTACAAGCTGCTTGTTGTATTGAGTTGGTGATATCAATTACTGCAAGATCAAGTTCTGCTGGTGTCTTTAATGATACATTTAAGTTAAGTAGGTCATCTAGTGTTGTTCGGAAAACGTCCCAATTTGTTGCTTTCTGTATAATGTCGGCTGTTTCTGTTTTTCTAGTATGTGAGAATGTAGCGTGATTATAAGTGGCGAGTGGTTGAATGAGAGGTCAAAGCAGGCCTCTGTCCTGAGATTTTTGGCTATTCCTTTTACAATGCCAAAATCCAATAAATCTTGAACTTTTTTCTTGTCAGTAGGCGAAAAGGTAGGTTGCCCAGTAGATATTGCAGTAAGGCTGCTTGCTTTTAAAGCTGCGTATAATTATCTGCCTTTTGTTAGAGTTATCCGTGATCCTCAGTGTTGAAGTTTTGCGTTCCTGTCCCCAGCCGATATGAATTTATTTCCGAGTAGTTTTCATAGTCTTTCTGTTTGTTGTTATATTTAGGCGGACAGTATTTTGCTGATAGGTTCCTACGTTATCTTCCAAATCCACAGTAGTTGCTTGTAGGTTTTCTTTACAATAGCCTTCTATTTCATAATACTTAATTCCTTCTCTGATGATGACTGCGGTTCCCCCGTGTGCAGTACCGTCAGGATGCCTGGTGTCATATATATAGTATTTTGAGATTTTTAGATGACTTTTGTTGGCTTTTCGATACACCCACTTTGATCAACTGATCCATTATGACATTTTATTGACAATAGTTGAGATTAGATTCATTCATCATCGTGCTCATTTGACTAATAATATCTTTCATCATATTTTTTAGTCCTACTATATCACTTGTTGGTTGAGTAAATAATGGTAGGTTTGTTTGATTTGGACTGTTTATTTGTTGCGAGTTTTGTTGCAAGTGTTGAGCATAAGTGTTGACTTGTGCCCATCTTGTGGTGGCCCCCTGACTGGAAATAGTATTCTAATAAGGGGGCCCTAATTCTAACTTATAAGACAGCTATAAGAACTTGTGTCAGGGTCTGCGCCCTCTTGTCGTAGTCCCTTGGCTGGAAATTTTTGAATTTGTGGCTCCATCTAGTGGTGTATGGACTAATGAATATTTTCTGTAATAAAGGTGGTGCCACCTAGCGGTATATTTATAGCGACTAATTAGGGTTTTTTTTCCGGTTCCATCTAGTGGTGTCTGGACTAATCAGTGTTTCCTGCAATCTCAGTGTGCCTTCCACTATAGTGTTGTATTTTAGGGTTAATGCGGGTTTGTTTGTGATGCCAGCTGGTAGTATATGGACTAATAAATGTTTTCTGTAAATAGAGTCCGGTTTGATTAATTAACTGCTTACGTAAGACCGTATCCTCTAGAATATTCATATAGGTACTTTTAAGATGGGACTTAAAATTATTTTCGCTATTACCTAATTACATTTGTTACTTGAAGGGTGTTTTTAATATCGGACTTAAAATTATTTTCCGCCACCACCTTAGCTTATAACACACAATCAGAATTAAATTACGGCTTAATTGCTCGATATTCACAACACAAAAAAAACAGTCACATATAATATACAATATCTAACTACAGTATGCAGCGTGAAAATGATATTTACAATAAATCACCGACACTGTGAACAGGCAGTCTCATGCATCAGATTACGTGAAAAATTTGGCGTAGAAGATAGTAAAAAGGAAAAGGCCACGTATTTCATTCCCTCCCCAAGGGGGAGGGCGGGCTGCTCGAGCTTTCCAAGCTCCTTCAGCCACAATCATGGAT
>JARFJB010002341.1:2565000-2717500 GCA_036346205.1 Vesta saturnalis | reverse complement strand
AAAACTATATCGTTTATAAAAAATAATTTTATGTTGACACAATTAAATGTTTGCTTTCATATCTTCTTTTTCTGCACATAGATAGCTTTCCTGATATTTTCAAAATATTACTTTCAATTTCTTCCTACACCTTCCTTATCTATTATCACTAAACGATACAGGCATTTTTCCCTAAACTTCTTTCTAATAGTGTCCAGAGGTTGTTATGTACATACCTTTAATCAATTACTATTACTGGATCATCAGAACGTCCTTTCTTTATTAATTAGAATATTACCTTTTTTGGAAATTTTTTTTAATAATATTCTATTATTTAAAGGTAAATAATTCCGGATTTTAAAGGCACCTACACGTTCAGGTCACCCACCCCCAACGGTGACTTAACATTACAATCAAGCTCCCTACTTATGTGTTAAATCTACCTTTTTTAGGCGTGTTTTGTTTGACTTTATTCACGGGAACTTAGGGCTATCTTCCCCTATTTGTGATTGGCCACATATGGTCTGGGCCGGGTGGACATTAGAGGGCCTTCGCCAATTTAAGAGCACATACAGTGTTTTGTTAAACCAGGAAGCTCACAATTATACCTGCAACTTGGCAAAAACAGGAACCACTCTGAGGGTATTTCAAACTTACTCACTTCAAACAATTTTATCTATGTGTCATCACAAGTACTACCATATCGCCAAGATATCCAGATAACTGCTTTCCTGGAACCGACAAAGTTGTAACCATCGACTACTACCAAGAACTAACTACAGGCCAAACCTTAGGTATTGTGTTTAATATTAATTATGTACCTGTTGCTCCAACTTTTGTGTATTGAACGTCTACAAAGATTTTATTGTGCCACTTTGTGTTAAATTTGTTATTATCGGACAGCCCTTGTGACAACTTAAGCATGTTTTTTTTAGGTTAAGTTATACATTTCTGTAAAGTTTAAAATATTGCGTCTCTAGTACCAGTATATATATATATATATATATATATATATATATATATATATATATATATATATATATATATATATATATTAGGATCTCCGCAAGGCATAATTAATTTTTTTTTTTACATATATTTCTATTATTTATTACATTTAGGTAATGGCACAGTAAGATCTTACAAGCGTACCCCTAAAGCATTAAAACCTAATTTATGTACAAATATTTAAATCAGTTTGTGGTTCTGTGTACCTTTTTTCAGCTATTGCGGTTTTCATACCCAAATATAAATTTTAATTTATGTTAATAGATTTTCCTATTTGTTTTTTGGTGCTACAAATCATACATTGTACGACATAAATTTGATCCTTTATTTAGATATTTATGCAAGTTCGTTGTTTTGGTACAGACGTTATTAAAACCCCCATTTTTAAGTTTTTCGGCCTTTGGGAAAGTAAAACTTATGGCGTCCAATTCAAAAGTATATATTTAAAATACTGCGTTTTCTTTCTTCCTTTTTTTTAATTATATAAGCCGAAGGTAAGCCTTCTCCACACCTAGGTGCTCTCGTTAGCTTTCGAGCATCCGGCATCCTGTTCCTCTACAACTTGCTCCCGATATCTTGAGTAACGTTGTATAATGGAAGGTACATCACCAATTACTGAATGAAATGAAAGTCTAATTTGAACCTATAATATAAACATTTATTTTTTTTTTACATTGAACAAAAATGTTCGACGTTCTAAACATTCTACACAAATCAGTTTCCTACTACCATGTATCCAAAGTATATCTATGTATTTTGTTAAGTTTATGAAAATTTGGAAGCAAGGTCTTTTTCCTACATATATTTCTAAATAAAATATGGCTCAAAAAATATGCATTCTGATAGTTCAAGTGCCGCCCCTAAAATTTACCGCCGGGTGCAGGGGCACCGGTTACACCGGCCTATCGCAGAGCCTGAGCATTTATTGTAAATGTTTATACATTAATTCTGTATTATAAGTGTTTTATACATTAATTTTATTTACTCGTAACTTACGTGAGTATTCTCAATACAATTCAATCCATCGGACTTATAGGTACTGGCAAGAGATATATGAGAAAACATGCAACAAAGATAACACTTACTGTTCTGTATGATCTTATGTTTAGGTGTAGTCATAGGGGGCCCTCCGGACCTTACTTTATTCTATGATCCATTATTGATCTTTTTACACCGAATTCATTTGTGGATTAATTATAATAATAAATTTAACTTCTTCAACGGGGTGCCAGCTGGAACAGGTATGGCTTCCCCGGACACGTAACTGTCGCTAAACAGTTTGAGTTCCGTACACCACTCTATTACCTATTCGTGTCATTTTGAATAGCATGCCAGCCATTGGCCCCCCACAAGCAGCATAGTTCGAAAGTACGGTGCCGTTCTCACAACTTATAAGTGGGGGCTTTCGGGATCAACGTGCAATCAACCCATATCCTAGTTGATATCAACCCTGATGTACTAACACCTTGAGTCTACATCACTAACTAATGCATACTCACATGTCGTCACGGTTTATATCAGCGCTTACATATTAACATGCATGTTTGCTACACTAATGCGTTATCAAAATGCTAAATAATTCATATTGACACTTAACTTGTGTTTAGATGTGTACTTCTAAAGGCACACTTAACAATTGACTAACCCTGCACCCATTCCACGATTCTCACAATCTCCGTCTTTCTTTCTGTTTGCTTTAGACCGTCATAAATGAGAAAGAAGTAGATTGTTAGGGGATTAAGGCGATTAAAAGACATAGATTAATATAAACTGATTTATTCCCAATCGCCTTACGTTTAGCCCAGTAAAAATAAAAAAATAGCTATAAAAGTATTTTACTCGTTACATTCGGCGAACCTGACTAAACTTGCGTTCTCACAAGTCAACTTATTCATAGGCTGATGGTGATGGTATGCAGTTCTCTTCACTTTCACTTGACGGATCATCTGAATTTCCACCTACTGGTATCCATAGCTTTATACGATCCGCAACAACGACATTCTTATATTTATTTTTTGTACTTCTGGTTGATGAAGGCATGTCTTTCGCTTTGTACCGACCATTCGATAATACTTTGGATAGTACCATTGGGCCCGAATATTTTGGACTAAGTTTCCTGCTCAGTCCCTCTAGGTTTCTTTTTGCCAGAAATAATACTAAATCATTAACCGTATATGTTCTTCGAGGCTTTTCTGCTTTCCTCAAAACACCTTTTTTTGTCTGCGTTGATTGACTACAATATTCTTCCTGAAACGGCTATCCTGATCGTATTAAGGTTTCTATTAATTGTGAATAATTCCATTTCTGCGGAAAGAATGCCATCACTTCTAGCTCGCGGTGAATGACCCAATAACTAATAACCAATAGTTGATTAGTGTATTTTTAAGTAATTTGGTGCACTGTATTGTTTATTAAAAATTGTATCCGATCAGTGTGGTGGTCCCATTTATCTGATTGTAGATAGAGCGATAGAACTGTCCGATTATATCTCTCTAGTCCTGCCCATACGCTCTAGGGGCTGCTACAGCATTAGGATTGTCCTTCTCTGTAACACAAATGTGTTAAGTTTTGACTCCAGAATTTGGCCTTCATAGATTTCACTGTTTGCAGCTGTACGTATTTGTAAAATGCATACACAGTCACAAGTAAGTACACGTTGCTTCTGGGGGTCTCCTGAAAGGGCCCTAGTAGATCAATGTACATAGTATGAAAGGCAATAGGATCTAAAAAACCCTCTCGACGTCCCGATGTACTTCGGAACAATCGACCGAACTCCCAGTGTCGTTATACGGTAGTCTGCCATTGCGTAGAGCGTAATTTTGATACACGTTTCCTTCATGCTGCATTTCAGGTGGTTTTGTTAGGTATTAACCTAATTTTTCATCTGTAAACCGTGCTGAAAGAAACCAGTTGGCTTCCTACACCATTAAGACGTTTTCCGAAGGAACTTTTTAGTTTGGGTATGGATTACGGCTAAGCGCATCCACATGTTGCATACAACTTCCTGGATGGTAACATTAAAAGTGTATTCCTGAAGGTTAAGCCACAAGCGAGCTATTCTTGGCAGTAGATCTCGTTTCGTACTTTCTAGTTTTTAATGCGCTGCAAACCGTTACGACCTTAAAATTTATCTACAACTGCCAAAGTTTCAAAGTGCATAAGAATGATATTCTTGCTTTGGTTTACATATTCGATGGTTGAAAAGAGCTACAAGTTGTGCCCTTCGATGTGTACAGGGTTAAAAGAGGACATTTAACTGATATATTTTTGAGTGTTTCAAAAGCTGCTGTCTCTCGCTGCGCCCTATTTATAGGTACTGTCCTTGCACGTAAGTACTGTGAACGATTTGACTATATTGGCATAGCCCTTCACAAAGTTTTTGAAGTAAACAGCCAAGTCCACAAACCGACGGATTTGCTTCACATTAGTTGGTGTCGGGAATTGACGAACAGCTTCAATGTCTGCCGATCCCAGTTATCCCCCAGTGCTATCAACTTAGAAGCCTAAGTAGTCAATGGAAGAAGACAGAAACACCAATTCTTGAAGTTTAAAGATAAGTTCTCATTTCGCAATTCACACAGTATTACACGTAAAGTATTTAGGTAATCGTCATGTGCCTGACTAGGTACTATCACATCGCCTAGGTAAACAGCAGTAATCTCGCTATATGGTCTTAGAATCGTATTCATCACACGTTAAAAAACGACGGGATCTCGCCTTTTCTCTTTCGGACATTGTGTACGGCCCATATCAGTCAGATTTATTTCCATTTCTGTCGAGTTAGCCACTACCGATGAGACAACCGTGTCTGCAAAGTAGTCTCATCTAAAATTCGAAACATTCTCGGACGTCTTCATCAATCGTTCCAACAATGGTTTTGTTTGTATTCAATGAAAGTACTTTTCCACACGCAAAACGGGTTCTTCACTTAACGTACTTAATTCGCACTGAAAAGCGCGCGAATTCTTAATTTTTATTGCATAGGTCCTTCCCCGAAAGATTAGTAATTGACAAACCAGACGTTTTCTCTCGACTTATTTATAGGTATTATTAGTATTGCATATTCTCTTCCAAGTTTATTACAATAGGGTGGAGCGAGTCTGGACCAACAATTTATTTGTTGTTTTTAAAGTTGGCTGGTATGAAAAAGTTGTCTATAGGGCAGTACAAAATAGCAAAAAAAGGACTCCTCACGTGGAGGTAGCTGCGTTTTGAGTTCCACCATCTCCTTCCACTACCTCCCTCCACCTCCCAAAGTTTCTACATTAGCAGTTTTATTGTAAAGCTAATTATTATCTACATGTAGCAAGTACCGACTCTTTGTATTGAAATGCGATATTTGTAGTCGCGAGTCCACTCTTGATCTGATAAATCCATCCTGGTTGTGTTCTCCACAGACTGCCATGGAAGCTGCGTTTGATATATTACTTAACAATGGGGGTTCCGTAAGTTCTCAAGACTGCCAATCAATTAGCTCCACAAAGTCTGTTGCACTAAAGTAAATTTTCGGAATACTAACAAATCTAATACGTTTATCATTCACTTGTCGACGATAACCTAATCCTCCACACTTTTAGTTTCTTCTGTCACCATTGAAATTAAAATGTTTTCTGGATTGACGTAAAACCGTTTCTTTGTATTATTGGATTAATAATTTCTAGATCATCTTTATCAAGAGATCTGGACCACTTGATCATGTTTAACGAATGGCGGGGACCTTCTTTACATGACGGCTTGAACGTGATATGAAACCACAGCGGTTCATAGACCTTAACAACATACTCGCTTAATATTTGTAACTCTCTTGTTAAACTACTTGAAGTCACATAAAAGCCTTACTATTCTATTCGCTGCTCTAAGCCAAAGGGAATGAGATCATTTACCTGGGTTTCTTTGTGTTAAACTGATCGAGCAAACATCGGACATAACAGCCTGGCATATGCCCCATAAATATTTTTGGTCAGTACTCATATCGCTAGGAACAACTCCTGGTAAGTTTTCAGATTGAATGGGATTAAACGCTGTAGCAGGTAATTGTTTACAGGTAACCAGTGCTTTTCTTGTGGGACCAAAGTATCCGTAAGGTCCTATTGTGTGCCCATTTAAATGTTGGAGCAGATGCCTTAATGGCAACTCATTTGCATTGAAAAGACAGATGAACCACTGAAGCGGTTTGTACCTCATCCGCACTGTCACTAAATAAGACTGTAATCTGCATCCACCAGAAGTCGTACACTTACGTCATCAACCATTACACCATTTGTATCGGTACATGCTTGTTTAACACATATATTCATGTATACATTGAACAACCACGGTGACATCACACTGCCTTGTCGCACTCCTTGCTCATTATTAAAGTATTCACTCACACCTCCTCTCACTCTTACACATGCCCGGCTACCGTTGTATACTGCCCTTATTCCATTTATTAGACCTTTATTTACGCCATATTCAGTTAGTATTTCCCACAGCTTCTCCCTGTTCACTCTGTCCTATGCTTTCTCCAGATTTACAAACGCACCGTACAGCTTCCTTTTTACCCTTAAACACTTTTCGATCACCTGCTGGAGAGCAACCATCTAATGCACACATCCTCTCCCTGGCATGAAACCACCCTGCACATCCCAAATCTTAGTTTGTGTAGTTTCTCGTAATCTATCAATCTGTATTCTTCCAAATACTTTACCAGGCACGCTGAGCAAACTTATTCCTCTGTAGTTCTCACAATCACTTTTGTTCCCCTTACCCTTATACAGTGGTACAATGATGGCGCTTTTCCAATCCCTCGGCACTTTTCTACACATAAGGCATACATTGAATAATTCACACAATTTTCGTATAAGCTTTTCATCCCCATGCTTTAGTATTTCACCAGTGATTTCATCTATGCCTGCTACCTACCGTTTTTCAGCATTCCTACAGTTTTCTCTACCTCATTTATCCCAATATCCTCCTCAGTTTAATTCATCATTCCTTCTACATTCTCTTCATTTATCACGGCTCAATTGTCCCATACTATTTCGTTGCTCATATTCATCACTCCTGCTGCATTGTGTTTGGGTCACGTTTTGTATTTTTGCCTCATTTCCAGAAGGGTTTCTTGTTCCCCTCAAAATCATTCTGCATTTCCTCTCCTTCCACAGCCACCACTTCCTCTTTACTTATTCTCACTGCCTCCTTCGCTTCTTTGTTTCTTAATCTGTACACCTCATACAGTCGATTTTTCTCAGTCTCACTTTTTGCAGAAATCTTTGCCATATACGCATCTTTTTTCTTACATACTGCCTTTTTTACCGACTCCTTCCATCAATCACATTTTTGCTGTCTACCTACAGTCGCTCTTCCACGTATTTGCACGGCACAATTGACAACACAGTATTTCAAGCTTATTCATGCACTTTCAACGTCTTTTATTTGTTCGTTCCACACTGTTTCATTCACATTCAACTATTTACTCACAGCGCCTGCGTATTTCATTCTCGCACCATTATCCATTAGTTTGTCTACCCTAATTCTGGACGTTCGCGCTACGTTTGCTTTCCTTCTCCAGATCCACACTCCAATTAGCGCATTACTTTCACCGGGTTTCTAAGCCATTCATCATACACTATCAAGTCTATCATACTTTTAGATTCACGTCTTTGCCATGTATACATATGTACATTTTTATGTGTAAACCACGTATTGGGTACAGATAGGCTTCTCTCCACACAGATGTTCACTAGGCGTTCACCGAACTTTCCTAGAACGCGTTCAATGTGTTGTCTCTGTCCACTCATCCATCCGTTCATGTCCCCCACTATCATCTCTCTTTCGTTTGGCTTACATACATTCAACACGTTCTCCACTTCATTCTAGAGGTTCTCACGCTACTGGTCTATTTCTCTATTCACAGGTGCATAGCATGCAATAAGAAACATTCTTCGAAATTCCACATTCATTTTAACCCATAGTACCCGGGGAGATACCAATTCTTACTGTTTAATACATCTTTTCGCTCTTTCACTTGCGATCTCCCTAACTCCTTTTGTACCACGCACTTCAGTCTCAACTCCGGACCATAGTGCCATCCACCATCTCCACAGCATCCTTTTCTTAGCGCTTTGTCTCCGATATACACAGAATATCAAGGTGTCTTTAGTACATTTATCCACAATTTCAAATTCTTTACCATCCATACCACTAACATTCCACGTACCGACTCGCCATTCCTTGCACAGTCGTCAGCAACGGAGCCTATCTGTTTCGACGTTGTCTTCGACCAGCCACGTCGATCCGAGGCAACTGTATTGTTCTCTTGAATAGCGAGCAAACCGGTTACTGGCAAAGTCAGGCCCCTGACGATGTAGCATTCCTACTAACGGTATCGTCCTACTACTGGACAGTTATTTGTCTACTGTCTCGACATGTAAGGAAGTAAGAAGTAGAAATATAGATAGAGCCAAGAAAGACATAACTAATATAGCGTTTACTTACTGTATGAATATCTTAATGTACATATATAACCTAACATAAATTTTTCACTTACATACCCTTCTATCACACCACGTTTCAGCCATTTTGCTCCCTACACGATTCCTGGCTCCGCGCCACTCACCGGACTTGCTGTTATTTATTTGCGACCAAATGATCTAATTATTTTTAACTTAGCTTTCCTTTTTCTCTTTTTTAATATTTAATACTGACTCGGACAACGGCGTCAAATGACCAAGATATTTCAGCCCGGGCTCTGAAATTAACACAGTATGTTCTTTGGTAACAGTTTTTCTGTAAAGTTTCGTATCTTGTCTTGCTTAATTGTTTAATCTTTGTGACCGTCAAAAAACAAACCGGTTATAGCTTCTTTACCTCTGCTTTAATATTCTGATCTCTTCCTCTTTCTAGCACGACGTATTTTATTGCTATCAATTATTTTTGCTGAATCTCTGGGAATAATTATTGTTAGGTCTTCTAAAACAGCTGAAGCCATTATTACCGCGGTTCTATCAGAAACACCTGTTCTGTCACAGGCTTTTGCTAATTTTGGGAATGAAATTCTCATTTGTCCAACCGTTTCAGTTCATTGTGACGTTGACGGAATTGGATTCTGATGATAATTTTTATCGGTAGCGTCTTCTGCATCTGAGTCTATCAGAAAGATCAGTTTCTTGTATGATACTTTTGGGTTGAGTTTTTTTTTTAATATTTTAGGCGCACCTATTGATTTTCTGGCTAGTTTTTTTTTAATTTTCTTACTTCCAATTACATCTACGGGAAAAAGTTTTTAAGGTTTGATACCTTTTGTAATATGTTATTATCATATCCGTAATTCGGTTGTCTGACAAAACGGGCAACGAAGCCTTAATCCAAAGCTTTTTCAAACTTTCCGCAACTAGTTTTGTTATTTCAGATGTATTCGGTTCTTTCTTAGAAGCTAGTTTTAACTGGTATCTGATCCACAAAAATGTCTGATTACATCACTGTAAGTTAGTAATATATGTTCGTTAGTTTGTGCACCAACACACAATTTAATTCACCACAATTCGTAGATTACCGACTGGTTGAACAATTATCTGTCAACCAAAAGGTATTGTTATGTTGCTTAGTTCACTGAACCGAATTGTCATTTGTCATCCTGGTAATGTAACACTTCAGATGAGCACGACAGATCCACGATTATGTCATTTATCCTCAATTTTTGATTATGTTCAAACCATTCGTCAATTCAATATGATTTTGGCATCAGTTAAGTTGCAGGTAGAACCAAAATCTGTCGCGTGTTTGTAGATTTTGGTTCTACCTGCAACTTAATACGTTTAACTGATGCCAAAAATCCTAAGTTGCATATTGACGAGAATTGCGACGTAGTAATGAAAGGTTTTGGATCGAGCCAGATGAAATCCATGGGAAAGGTAATCCTGAGGATAAATATTGACGAGGTACAAAGAATCGTGGATCTTCTTGTCGTGCCTCATCTCCATCTTAATTGGACAGTCGTTCACAGAATTACCAGCACTATTGATAACAAATGATGACAGGAATTTCGAGTTCAGTGAACTGAAACAAGCTGATGCAACAAGTAAAATACCTTTGTGGTTGACAGATAATGTAGTTGTTTCTCCAGACCACGTCGGTAATCTACGAATTGTTGGTGAATTAAAATTTTGTGTAGTATTTGGGTGCACCAAAAAACTATTTTTTATTGTTTGCATTAATTAATGTCTTTAAAATATTTCCTATTTGTAACCATTTCTAGTCACAACATTTAATCTAGTAAAAAAAAAGCTACAAAAGTATTTTACGAGTTACAAGCCGTTGATTCCATTGTTCTTGTGTGAAGCTACAAATTATTAAATTCGTTTATGTATAAGTCGAATATGTGTGACAAGGTTAAACATATCAATTTGTAACCCACAGTTCCACGTACTTAATCTTGTGGAATTTTATCGGCTCACTTTATGTGCGTATGACTTAAAAAATAAATTGTTACCGATTGGGTAACTATATATTTACAGAACACACCATCATTCGCGCTATTAGTGGTAACGTCGTTACACACATGTGAGGTAATTGCTCACTTGCATTTATTTTACATTATACTTTTGTGGAACGTGAAAATATGAGAATTATTTTAAAAAGGCTTAATTAGAAAACTTCATTTACTTGTATGCAATACTAAATTCCGTTGATTTACTTCACAGACAAACACTGCGGTACGTTCACGTCTGCAATGTAACCAGTTTTGTGACCAACTGTAAATACCCCCGCTACTCACCTCAATAGATACGTAAGAATGCATTCATTTACGGTCAAATTTATATTTAGATAGCTTTGAGAATTATAGACGTGTGACACAAGGTTAATAACTAAGTAGTGGCATATATTTGCAAGGCGGAGGAGGGATGAGCACCTTTGGACTGAAATTACCAGCAAAACTAAAAAATAACCACTTAGGACTGGAATTACCCGCAAAACTAAAAAATAACCAACTTTATCCTAAAATATTTAATCCTTGTAACTACAAAAGAAAAGAACTTTGATGTATGAGTAGTCCAGCTCATATATTAATGCTGCGGCTAGCGATGAGCGGGATCACAAAGTACCTTAGGTTGTTGGGTGTTGTGTTTCGCTTTGTAGGTGTATGGCCAGGAGCATTCAAACATAGTTGAGTGGTTGGTAGATGTCGAACTTTGAAAGTAAAAGGAAACTAGTTGCCAAATTAATCGTATTATGCAACTAAATTACTTCATCTGCTGTTTTATAAAATAAAGAAACTTCCCTCAGTATATACCACAATACTTATTTACGACTAATAAGTTAGTCGTAGATATTTGAACAATTACTATAGTGCACATCAAAATTAGTAGGCATAAATTTACTTACCACACATATACACATAAAATATAGATAACTACGATAAATACACGTAACTGTACGTTTTAAAAGAAATTTACCCAGCAATAGGCACTTTAAGCAGGTTCCTAAGCAAGTTGATGGTCTAAGCGTACCAAAATGACCAAAAAAGGCTTCGATATGGTCTAAGATAACACACACGCACGCACTCACGCACGCACTCAAGCACAAGCACAAGCACAAGCACACGCACACGCACACGCACACGCACACGCACACGCACATGCACACGCACACGAACACGCGCACGCACACGCACACGCGCACCCAGAACCATTACTTCACGAATGCTAATCGGAATGTGTTACCACAGATCCAACTTACTTGGTAACCGATAAAATTGCGAATCTAAAGAATCAAATGTAGTTTGCCTATATATTTCAAATGGGCTTCCATTTATAATGTTTTTTTTTGTTGTACTATTATAATAAATTCATTGTAAAACGCGGATTGCTTCATAATGTTACTGATGTCTTTGATGTTGGTAACGTACGCAAATTTTTGTTATGATTGGTGGATACTTGCTTGTGACGATCCCAATGCTGTCAACATGGCAAACATACGAACCAAAATTAGCAAAAACTTATTTCAATATTAATTATAATTATTTTCTGCCTTTGAATTAAAGAATGAAGAATTAAGGATAGAAAATGAACCGCGTAACGGTGGGTTTCTTAAAATGTATCATATGCTTCATATTATAAGTAAAAAAATGTGAACTGCTATAATAAAAATTATTATTAATTTTATTAAATACATAAATAAAAAGCTTACCTCGAGTAGGATTTGAACCTACGACCTGTACTTTGCTAGAGGACCGCGCTAACCAACTGCGCTATCGAGATTCAAGCCCTAAGCGATGTAAATTTTGTCTTTATGTATATAGAACTGATGTAAATTCTAAATATAACGAGATTAATGAAGAAAAATGAAAGTTTTATATAAATAATTATAATAATATAATATATAATATAATAATAATATAATAATAAATAATAATAATTATAATACATATACTACAGTTAGATTTGCTCACAAATGCCACCACATGTGACGAAATATGGATTTGCCAGTATGATCCGGAAACAAAACTGGAAAACCCCCGTGTCGCCAAGAATCAAGCCAGATTCATACGGTTTCGGCTTCTCCCATCCTATCCCATTTACATGGACATTAGATTGCAACTTCACTAAAGTAGATAAATACTTACTTCATTTACGGCTCAACAAAGTTTTTCTACTAGACTTTAATGTCAATCACTATCTCTCCTAGATTTTATGGCAGAGAAGACAGACAACCTTCTGCTAGGACCGCTGCCTGGCTGTATCTAAAACAAATGTGAGTATGTAATATTCTGCCAGTTAAACGAATGTATTTCTGCAAATAATTAGAACTGTTAAGTACAGTTTTAAATGGGACCGTTCTACATGCCGCTGGAACAGTTGAGGTGATAGGACTATCAGTTTGCTACAAGAGTATAAACTACCGGGCTAGTTTGATGCAGTTCAATGTGATGTGCCGTGTTCAGGATCTGAAATAAGCCTACAAAATACATTTGTCTAATAGACAACTTATAATTTGTAGGCGGATTGTAGGGGATCCGGTCTAATTTACTTGCTGGTGAAATCATACCGTGCCTACGGATTTGTTCAAGAGAGACGTTGAATGCGTTGCTACTTTTCTCCATTCGCGTTGGGAACGGTTGCAGATATTATTTTCCACCCGACGTACGTAATATCCATGGAAGCATCGTTCAAAATCGTTCCACGAGATTGTTTCTCCAGAGAAGCAACATTGTAACCAATTGTACATTGCGTGAAATTTAGTAGTTATTCTGTAACTATTGGATTACTGTACCAGCCTTGGATTGGCCAAGACTAGTTAAGGTATCCGCTTATCTATGTTCAACTGATAAATGAATCCTGTTTTAGGATCTGGTTTTGGTCCTTTGTAGTTTTTATATTTATTTAATTTTTCAGTTTTCAGCTTTGCGGGAAAGAAAACTAACTGAAAAGGCTTATTTCGATCTAGACAGTAATAAAATTCACTTGTACATAAAGTTAATTAAAAACAATCCGGAAAAATTGTGTATAATGGTATTATGGAAACTGTATTAGTGTACAAATGTTTTGATGGGCCTGAAAATGTACATTGTAATTAATACAGTGTTCTGGCGGACTGTAATAGATTAATCTGGAATTGTAATTATAATAATTTTATCGGTGTCACCATAATTCTAAAGGTTTACAGGGCCGAAAATAATAATTTAACAGTAACCCGCAAGCTCCACGTTGTGCACCATTTAGAGTCTCTGGTTTTATACAGCTCAAACGTCTTCTCTTCCTCCTTTATTATAGGTATCTTGCCTGTTCTTCCTTCTTCTCCTATGTCTCTCTTTCGTTTGCGTTGAGATTTTCACTTCATCTTTTTCGCAGTCTTTCCGTACTTCTTTTTCCCATTGGTGATTTATCTCTGGCTGCTTAAAGTATTCGTTTTCTCCATCCGGTTAATGTGTTCGTTCCATTCGTGTTGTCTATTTCATACCCATTCGTTAATGTTTTCTACTTTACATGTTCTTCTTATATCTTCTCTCCTCTCTCTGTCCATTAAAGTCTTTCCAGCACTTTCATTTTGCCTGATTCCAGTATTCTTTTTGTTTTTGAAGTGTCTGCGCGGGTTTACGCGGTTTTCGTCATTACTGGTCTTATCGCGGATTCATAAATGCTTGATTTTACTTCCTGTGTGTTTATTTTTCCATAATGAGTCATTTAGGCAGGTCGCTATTCTTATTGCTTTACCATGTCCAGAAATTTCAGTATCTAAGTATTTAAATTTAGTTTCTAGTTGTATTATTTGTTCATCAACAACTAGTTTGCATCTAATCGGTATTTTGGATTTTGTCATACATTTTGTTTTAGTTGCAGATAGAGTCATATTGAGTCACTTACCTGTACAATTAAATCTATACAGCACTCTCTGAAGATCATCTTCGTTTGCAGCCATCAACACAGAATCAGAATGGTACAGGATAATCACATTGCGATCACCCATTTTATATCCTTTTAAGTTGCTCAATTTCTTTATTGCCTCGTCCATTGTGATGTTAAAAAGGAGGAGGAGGAGGAGAAGTTACCTTGGCTTATTCCGTTTTATATTGGAATCGGGTCGGTAAGTTCTCCGTCTATTTGCCTTATGACAAAAACGTCATCAGTGCATGATCTTCCGCCTCTGAAGCCTTGTTGTTCGTTTGATAATGTCGCAATCTTGTCCATTTTATTTGTTTTTACTTTCGTCACGAGTTTCAAAGTTGTGTTCAGGAGATTTATGGTTCTGTAATTATCGGGTATCTTCTTGTCTCCCTTCTTGAACATAAGGATTGTAGTGCTTGTTCTCCATTCATCTGGTATTTTGGGGTGTTCGAGAATTTTGTTAATTATGGTAATAGCTGCTGATCGAGGTGTTGTCCCCCATGCTTAAGTAGTTCATTGGGAATGCCGTCTTGTCCCGGACTTTTTCTATTTTTTAGTTGCCGTAGCGCTAATTATATATCTGTCATATCTAGTTGTAACTTATCGTTTGTTACTATTTCTGGTGTGTTCCGTTCATTTATGTCCTCATATTCACTATAAAGATCCTTCAGGTCCTCAATACAGGTCTCTTTTTTTATATGCTTGACTTGAAGAAGTTCATTTACTCCTTCCTTTGTGATCTGATTAATCGACATATTTGTTTTTGCAGTCTGTAAAAGTTGCTTCCCATTCGTTTAGAAAATATTTCCCAGTGATTATTTTTAACTTGTCTTACTAATTAAAATATTTATCTTTTTTGGGCTTTTTAATGATTAACTAGTATATTAACGTTTCGATAACACTTGCAGTTATCTTCGTCAGTAGTAATTATTTGTTAAAAATGTTGTAATAATTTTGTGAAATTTGAAAATTAAAACATAAACATAAGCCTGCTATTAATATAACAGTAAGATAAACGTATAAACGATAAACTATGGAATATAGCTTTAGTAAAGAATAACTAGGTCATTAAAAAATAAAATATTGTTAAACTGTATGGAAGATGACAGATTAGAAAACCCTCTAACGGTCGAAGGCTAACGATGAAAAATGCAACCAAAAAACAAATTTAACAAAATTTAATTAAGTTATGATGTAAGAGTAAAGTTGTAAAAAACTTCAATTTGAAATTGATAGAAGCATTCATAAATATAAACATGACATCATTTAAAATAATCCAGTTAAATCCAATAGAGAAATCGTTTTGTCGATAAGTGTTACTTAGCAATGAAAAGCATAATACAGAACGTTTTATCTACCGGGTGGCCAACTAAGAAAAAAATTTTTAGAACAAAAGTGGCCGCGAGAAACGCCTGGAAATTATTTTCAGAATTGTAGGTCTACCGCTAGAGGGCGTATTTGACAGTTAAAATTTTAAAAAGCAAAATTTTTCAAAATTTACTCAATTAAGGGGCATATTAAATATTATAATCAGATTCCTCGACAAATTCTGCATATTTTTTACTTGACAAGTTTTAGTCTATCTCTTCAAATAAGGGGTGGGGGAGAGTGGGAACCTTGTTACGAAGAAACGCCTTTAATTTAGGTTCTGCTTGACCGATTTTAATAAACTTGATGTTCTTTGAAATAGCTTTTGTTAAGCAATAGAAAATTTGTAAATTTGAAGCAATCTGATTAATAACATAAATGCTAGAAGGCGCTGTTTAATATTTTTTCAATTTTTTCTCTTTACAATTTTAAATGGAAGCATAAAAATTTAAGTAGGTCTTTAAAAAGTAGACTAAATTAGTAATGAAACAGTGAAAACTGCAAGTCGATATCTTTTTCCTATCCTGAGATATCGTAAGAAACAGATAAATGGCGGGAATTGTTCTTCCAACGTCTAGTAGGCTAGTTCGCGTTAACAGAAATTATTAAATTTAGCCTGGATGAAAAGATCTTACATTGGTCTGCAGTAATTTAAACTGTTATTATACTAATGTTATGGTTGCCGCTAGATTACCTAAATGTAATGTTGTCGCTACTAACAATGAGAACAAATTATAAAATAATAATGTGATAAATCTAACATTTTTTTAATTATATAAGAACGTTATATTTGCTTTCAAGCGATGTGTTAGTAAATCAAAAGCATAAAATATCAATAAAAACCGATATTTTCCCAGCAACAACAAATACAGTTTAAAATAAGGATTACGATTTACTGATGACAACAAAATTAGTAGAGAGGGCCATGTAAGATATAAAATAAATTCCCTGTTGAAAACAAGCAAGCTATGATTTTCACGCATATGTCAAAAATTATTCATCTTGTTGCATTTAATAGACTTTCTTTATCTTTTCGTACCAAAATGATTTTTACAAATGAAGAAGCATTTGATATGTTGGCAGTTTATTTTGAATGTATGAGAAATGTAACCGTTACTGCTAGAGTGTATGCACTGCAGTACCCAAACAGACGGCATCACAGCAGAAGAGTTATTCTCCGACTTGTACACCGTGTGCGTACTACTGGAGATGTGAATGTTCCTGTATACCGAAGACAACGCAGAGGTAGAGCAGAGGAAAATGTTATTGATGTTTTAGCTTATGTAAATGTTAACCCTCATTAAAGCACCAGAGCTATAGCTAGAGACTTGGGTATATGTCGAACCACCGTCCAAAATATTTTAAGAGAACACAGGTGACTACTTATTTATTAATGCATGTTTTATTCGGTATTATAATGATAAAAATGTTTTAATTTTTTTCGTTTGTCGTTATATGTTTCTCATTTTTAACATACCGAAAATGTCATTACGTCAAAGTTAACTTGTGACAACATGACTAATGTATTTTCCGCCATTTTATGTCCAGTTTCAATAAAACACTAAATTACTTAATCAAATTATCTTATGCTATGTGAATAGGTTTCAACTAACAGCATGATAATTAAGTGAGGCAAAGTAAAGCAAAAAGGTACCAATAGTAAAAAATAATGAGAGGCCGGGCGAAAAAAAAATCGTAATAACATTACGAGAGTTAATGCATTTAAAGTCCTTTTTCGTTTACTAACAACGAAGGACTTCAATGTGTCTTATTGAACTGATTACTTTATAATATATACTATTTTAGATTGCACCCATATCACATGGTCCTATACCATAGTTTAAATGCTCAAGATTTCGATACCAGGTTGGATTTTTGCAACTGGCTCTCAAATATGATACACGACGATCCTGAAATACTTTCACAAATTATGTGGACAGATGAGGCTACTTTTTATAGTGATGGTAGTGTAAATCGACATAATATGCACTACTGGTCTGAAACGAATCCCCTCTGGATGCAGGAGGTCCAATATCAGGGTCGTTGGTCTGTAAATTTCTGGTGCTGGATTCTAGGTGGAGAAATAATTGGGCCTTTTTTTTAATGAGACTGTTAATGGAGAAAGATGTTTAGATGTTTTAAGTAACGAATTGCCACTTATTTTAGAAGACGTACCCTTGGCCATTCGTCGTGACATGTTCTTGCAACATGATGGGTGCCCGGCACATTATTCTGTTCGGAATTTCTTAGATCAATCATACCCTGAAAGGTGGATAGGACGTGGAAGTTTATTTATTTGGCCACCAAGGTCTCCAGAGCTAACTTGTTTAGATTTTTATTTGTGGGGACGAATAAAAGATCTCGTTTATGCCAATAGACCCACAACAAGCGCTGACATGATTGAAAGAATACGACAGACAATATAAAGTATTTCAAGGGCAGAAATTGAAATTGCTGTTCTCTCCACCCGTCAGCGATTGATTTCATGCATTGAAAATGATGGACAACATTTCGAACATCTAGGGCGACACTAATTACGTAGTTATTTATTTAAGGTTTTAATTATTAGATTTATCACATTATTATTTCATAATTTATTCTCATTGTTAGTAGCGACAGCATTACATTTAAGTAATCTAGAAGCAACCATAACATTAGTATAATAACAGTTTAAATTACTGCAGACCAATGTAAGATCTTTTCATACAGGCTAAATTTAATAATTTCTGTTAACGCGAACTAGCCTACTAGACGTTGGAAGAACAATTCCCGCCATTTACCTATTTCTTACGATATCTCAGGATAGAAAAAAGATATCGACTTCCAGTTTTCACAGTTTTATTACTAATTTAGTCTACTTTTTAAAGACCTACTTAAATTTTTATGCTTCCATTTAAAATTGTAAAGAGAGAACACAATATTAAAAAAATATTAAACAGCGCCCTCTAGCATTTACGTTATTAATCAGATTGCTTCAAATTTGCAAATTTTCTATTGCTTAACAAAAGCTCTTTCAAACAACATTAAATTTATTAAAATCGGTCAAGCAGAACCTGAATTAAAGGCGTTTTTTCGTAACAAGGTTCCCACTCTCCCCCACCCCTTATTTGAAGAGATAGACTAAAACTTGTCAAATAAAAAATATGCAGAATTTGTCGAGGAATCTGATTGTAATATTTTATATGCCCCTCAATTGAGTAAATTTTGAAAAATTTTGGTTTTTAAAATTTTAACTGCCAAATACGCCCTCTAGCGGTGGACCTACAATTCTGAAAATAATTTCCAGGCGTTTCTCGAGGCCAGTTTTGTTATAAAACATTTTTTCCCGAACCTGTGCTATAACACATTCCTGAGATATGGTCGACGGCCGTTCTTAGTTGGCCACCCGGTACTCTTTAATTCTAATTTTAATTTCAACTTCTTATGTTAAATAGGTTTTGACATTTTATAATTTAAAAAACGCATAATGGTACTTCTTGATTTTAATTTTTATTTCAGCTTTTGGTGTGTTTTTCCTAGACCTTGAAGTAAATGCTTTACCAATTATATGTTAAATTGCCACAGCACTATAATTTAATATATAACGGCAGTCTTCTATGTTAGCTGCGTATTTGGCTTGTATTGCTATGGCTACTCCTTCTTTTGCTCGCTCTTGCTTTTCACTCCACTGTGTATCACTAGATAATCGTCATATTGTTTTTATCCTTTTCCTTTCATTTTCGTTTCCTCTAGAGCAGATACATCAATACTATGCTCTTTTAGTGTTTCTTGTTCTTCTGATGTTCCAGGTTGCAATCGTAATACATTCTTCGTTTTCCAGTTCTTTGTTCTTTTTCTGGCGGTTGTTTCCATCGTTGATTGCGTCCGTTTCCGAGATAAGGCTTCGGTTCTAGGAGCATGTATGTTTTTTACCTCTGGTAAGGTGGTAGCCTATCCGTAGAATCCTCCTCCTTTTTCTGAGCTTGGGACCGGCAATATAGTTGCTGGGCTACTCAATCCACCCAGCCACCATGCGGGCCGAGTTAGCTCAAAGATACTTTAACAAATTTTCTTTCAAGCGACTTCAAATAAAGGGTAGCTTTACTTAGATTTTTAGCGGTTTTCATTTATTAATTGTGGGAAAGTTTTATTAATATACAAGGGCCGGTAAAGAAGTTTCGTACTTAAGTTTGGAGAAAACCTGTTCTGGATTATAATTAAGGTCTAAAATGTGTGTTAGGTATTTTAGAAGTAGCGGGATAGAGGATGGTAGCGCTGATCGAACCAATAGGGTAATTCGATATACGGACTGGCTTAAAGAGGTTTGTGTAAACTTCAGGGCAGTAACGGTGGGAGGGCATCGCTAGGGTTATGTTGAAATGTAAGGAAAATAATAAAACGCAATGCGGAAAGTGTCTATACGGGAAATTAATCGGAAAATCCGTGTCTGGATTCGGAAACGTGTAAAGGATCGTACATCGAAGTGGAAAAAAGTGAAGTGCTGGATCAGCTTTATATGGGATGGCTGGGGTCAGGGACATGAGAGTAGAGATTAGTCGAAACTAAGTACTCCTGGATAAGGTGGAATATTCGGCGAGTGAAAGAAATAGAAAATGAGAGGTGATTTTTATATTCAGAAACGGGATGTGCCAAAGATTCAAGGATCTTATTTTGAGATTCTTTAGCGACTGAAAATTCATTCTTCTGGAGCAGCAGGACATAATCACTTCGTTCATGTTTAAAATGTACTAAAAAACTAAACAACCATAGTAATCTAATGCTGATAGAGAGTAATAACCAAAAATTTACGGTAAACTTCTGATCAAGAACTACAATACAGGGTTACTGCGATAATTAAAGAATACCAAAAGTAATTAATATCACTAATAAATTCAAAATCAAAATAAAATCATATAACATTATTTATTAAAAATTATGTATCTATTTATTACAAACACCTTTGCTTCATGTGTGCTTTAAATACTTTCATTGTTGCGTATTGCTGCAAGTTTGTTTCAGTTTTAGTTTTGGATAAATTAAAATCCATTGCGTTTAAATGTTGGGTTTGATAGCGTTAATAAATATATAACAAACTCACAATAATACGCCAATGAAATGCTTTTAAAATGTTATATAGCGATAAAAAGCTTTTTAATAAAAAGCATTACTTACTATAAAAATTCTACAATCATATAGTCCATAAAAAAATATTATGGACATGGAACTTTCTTTCATAAAGATGTCCCAGAACACATTTACTGATACAGAAAAATATTAGAAGCCACTTAATGAACGTACTTACGAAATTTAATGCCCTAACATAAAAACTCAGTAATATGTAATGGATTTGTTTCTGGGATTCCCATCAAAATAAAGTATTTGAGTTCAATAATACTGACAGAAATAAATTTGAAATGAAAGAAAAACTGATGACATTTACGAAGGATACATTGAAAGCTTTGTTGAACTCAAACCATACTTTATGAAATGGTTCAGCTTATTTACAGACGTTTCTGCAATATTTATGATTTTACGTTTACTACTTTGATAGATAGTGCATAACAATGTGATTTACGTCAAACATCAAGGCGTATTTTAGAAATTCTAAATTGCAAGTATTGATTTGCTAGTTCTTGCAAGGGTTAAGCGTACGCCAATTTTTAACGCTAAACAATGTTATTAAGCTTTAAATAACAGCTGCTGATTATACCATAGCATTCTCTAAATTAGAGTATCTTAAGGGCGTAAGAACTTCTATTCATACATTTTCATGTTCATTGAATTGTTACTGGGCTTTAAGGGACTTGAATGAGTAGTTATTTTATAACACCTCTTGGATGAGGTAATATTAATGTGAATTCCTAAACTAAATTTTGTCAAGTACTTTGGCATGTCGTGATGTGCATAACCTTGTTAAAAAGTTTAGATCCTGTAATAGTGTTAAATGAACCTAAGAAAGCTAACCATACACTTCAATTTTTACTTGAATTGAATCAAACTCCTTATTAAGGGACTCGTAATTATTATACCTTAATACCAGATCATCTAATAATCGGTAAGTTTCAGTCAATGATACTGATTTTACGCATCTTTCTAAAATGTATAAATCTTGTTTAATAGAACCTCGACTTCGAATTAAAATTTTTAAATCTTCTGCTATTGTAACTTATGATGGGAATGACAACTTTCAAAACAGAGGCATAAATACTTTAAAATAGCAATATAGATAGACCTTAAGAACAAATAGCGTGTGAGGGAAGGAAAATAGTAAAAATGGACTTACTCGTCGGGTAAATTGAAATTGAATCGAAATTAGGGAAAGTACCAACTTTCAGTGTCGCTTAGTCTTATCTACAAAGTAAGCGGTCGAGTTAGATATATATATATATATATATATATATATATATATATATATATATATATATATATATATATATATATATATATATATATACAACGGGAGGATCGTTACCTGAAGGTTATGGAGAATTGTTTGCTCAGCTTTTTTGTTCATTTGACTGAGATTGCTTTGATTGAGATTGGTTTGATTGACATTGATTGACTTGTTTGATCTGCATGAGATTGATTTGGTTTGATTAATTGATTTGTTCGAGATTGATTGATTTGGTTTGATATGCTTTGGCTCATTTGATTGGTTTGATTAACTTCTTCTTTTGACGGGGGGGGGGGGCGAAGACCCTAGAATAACTTCCGGCTTCCTATAACTGTCTTATGAGAGGCCCCCTTAATAGAATACTATTTCAAATTTCCCGCCAATTACAAAAATGACCGACGAAACTGATACTATTTCAAATTTCAAACTTTCTCGCCAAGACTCGAAGACTCGAGTACAAGTTCCGGTGTCCTATACCTGCCTTATTAGATACTATGAGGGCCCCCTTATTAGAATACTATTTTAAATTTCCATCCATGCCCGACAAAGTGGCCGACAAAACAAAATGGCCACAAAAAACAAGAATAATTTAATTATGAATCATAATTATAAACAAAATGGCTGACAAAACAAAATGGCCGCCACCAATCAGAAACCAGGGAGCTTGTCGGGGTGGAGCCTATTGTCCAACCAGCAAACAGGGACGTAGCCTACCCTCCGCCCTCCAATAGGAATGTATGAGCGTGCAAGGCAACTGCAGTTAACTATCTTCCAGAAGCTGGATGGCCAAAAAGGCTCTTAATACAGCGAAAAGGGCCTCAATTAGGAGTGAAAATGTCATCAAGGCGTTGAAATGCCCACAAGGGGTTGAAAACTATGCCGCAAAGAAGCAGTCAAGAAAGGGGCGGGAAATGGGCTGGTCAACGTCTTGAAAGTGGGCGTGTCCTGTAACGCGATCCGATTAAACTCCATCTCACTCCCAGTCATCTCAGTCTCACCCATTTTCAATTTCCCTCGCCCTCGCTGAAGGTATTGTCCCAGAGCGACCCATTCTACTATGGATGTATACTAGTATCCACGTTAACTCCAGAACGTACTTAAGATTTCGTATTTAAGCTTGTTTTCATTTCGAATGGAGCTAATTAGATTTTGGGAAAAATCCAGTGGTGGTGAGGGAGGGCTTATTAGGGGCAATGTTTGATTTTTATCAAATATTTGTAAAACAGCTGCATTCTTCAAAGATATAGAAATACCTAGATATTCACCTTAAACATATAGATTAATAATGTTCTATGCAATTTACCGACAGAAAAACTCCCAAAGTAGAATTTAAGTGTTAGTTATTTTTTCAATATCTAAATAACGATTAATTTTATAAGAAAAAGTGTAGACACATTTTTGTAAGAAAATTTTATGTTCCATAACTTTTCTTTATCAAGTTTCTTAATATAACGCAAGCTAGGTCTAATGGTTAAACTGTATTATTGATACCTTACAGCTTTGGAATTTTTTAATCGCTAAATTACGCGTCGTATCAAAAAATTGCATAGAGCATAATTGATGGATATGTTTAAGGTCTACATCTAGGTATTTTTATATCTTTGGAATGTTTGATAAAAACAAAAAACACCCTAATAACCCCCTTCTCCGCCGCTCCCACAATCTAATCAAATCCAAACCAAATGGAAACAAGCTTAAATACTAGTTTTTAAGTTCTGGGGTTATTGTGGATACTAATACACATCCACACACGTACACAGGCACACAGACCTACAGACATCATGTCCGATCTTGGCGAAACTTGGCCAAAAGTTGTAAAATAAGCTAACAAGTAGATTTAGCGATAGTGAAAAAAAGTCGATTTCACAACCTTCTATACCTACCCAGGTGCGTGTATGTTGGAAGGTAAAAAAGGATTGCATAGTTATCCTTTGCAACGGGTTAAACATATGTGGCTATTCCTTTATTATGTTTCCCTCGCTGCAAAGAATAGGTGATAGGGATCTACATCTACAAATTTTACACTGTTTTTGTGAGACTTAAAATGATTACCTTAAAATTTATCTGAATGGGTTTAATGTTTAAGGATATCATTCAATGGTTAATTTTACTTCGCTTGCTATTTAGTTTTCAGTTTGAGTAAATGAATTTTAATATTTATTTCATCGGATTACTGCGTTATCAAGGTGCACCAGCTAGCTAAAAGGTAAGGAAACTATTACCCTTATCCATGACAAATTTATACTCAACTAGACTTGATTAATTATTGGGATCTTTATTGAGTTTACTTCCTTCTGCAATTATATATTCAATATTTGTATAAGCTTTTAATATTGATAACCTTTAATAAAAATAGATCAAATGTTATTTTTAATTACTAAAATTCGCAATTGTAGAAATGTTTTGTTTACAACACGTAACAATCAAACCTATAATTATAAGTAATATTCTTAATAACTACCATGCCAAACTTTCTTTATCGATAGTGAACTAAATACATTTTCGTTCAGTATCGACATCTAAACACATTTAAATAGAAATAGAACACAAAGATATTGTTTTTTTTTGTACAGATAAAGAATCTTACTTGTCATTTCTTTGAAGGCTGATGACGTAATTGAAGCGTTTCTATGCTGTTGGTTTGAGGCCCCCTTGGGATGTTTCGTTGTTTTTTCAGTAAAGCGAACCTCTGGCGCCTTATTTTCTTGGGTTCTTCCTTTGATCTTTGTTATGAAATACTACTATATTGATAGTTTATAAACATCACTTTAATTGTTTGAGTTTAACTACAATTAGCGTGCTGAAACGAACAGCAGACAAAACCACAAACGGCAAGGCTTCTACTTTGAACATCAATCCTTTCGAGTTATTGTTCTTTATATATTAATTTCTTACACCAGATTGCGTGTCACAATATTGTATTTATCGTTTATATTTACACACAATCATGAACTTTCGATAGGTACAAAAAAACGGTTGGTAGAAAGAAACATTTTAGTGAAGGATTTCTATACGTATTTAATAAGAATAGTACCTGCCTTACCAAAACATTTTGGAGATACGACCAGAAAAACAATAGTTGTAAAGCTCGGATACATACCCAAAATGGAAACATAGTCTTACGTGTAAACGAACATAACCATGACAGCTCCGCGGCAAAAGTTGAAGCTCAGAAAGTGGTGACATCGATAAAGAAGAGAGCCGCAGAAACTATGGAGGTAACAGGTCAAGTTGCATAGCAGACTTCTCCCAAAGTGCTCAAGTGGCTCTCCCTCGAATGAATTATTTGAAGAAAATGGTGAGAAGAGAACGCAAAGAACTTCGAGCAGTTCCGGCGGCTCCAATAAATCTGGAAACTTTGGAAATACCTGCGGAGTATCGAATTTTTCGGTATGGAAACGGCCAGCAACACACTTTTCTGTTATGTGACAGTGGACCTTGGCAAAACAGAATCCTAATTGTTGGCAGGCAAGAGAATGTTAAGGTAATGAAATTGATATAATAAACATGTTGATACCTGAATACTGAATATTATGAATGTTATGTTAATAATTAGCCATTGGTACTATTCAGCTTTCTTCCATATCTGTGTTTTTCAAAAACAACATAATCATTACTTTTAATACATAAACAAATTAAAACCTTTATCATATATACATACATACATACATACATTTCGAGCTAAATAAAACTATTGAAAAACCGCTCATATTTTTCCATTGCATGCATGCATTGCATTCTGAAACGTATCCACATGGCGCCTAATTGTACCTGCGCCTAATGTTCCGGCACCTAAAAGTTCGCGCGCCTAAAAGAGCTCACGCCTAAAGACTCGGCGCCTAAAAGCGCGCGCCTAACGGTGCGCGCCTAAAAGAGCGTGCCTAAACGTCGCTTTCCGACAAAAAAAAACGTAAGTTTTGTATTATTACGTAACCTTTAACTCGATTTTAATTCTTGCGCAATTTTATTTTTATTATCACCAACTTGACAGCGTCTCTCTCTAAAATCACTTATTTAAATGTTTTCTAATTAAATATGTGAATACCTTTCGAAATAAATGCAAGGTTTTCTTCTTAATAGTAAATACATCTACATACCAATAACAAACAATCATGTCTTTCTCTATAAAGATAATAATATAACTATTTAACTTCATATAACATCGCGCGAATTTTAAAATTTTCTAAGGCACCTGTTACACCTCAAAAAGTTATAATGATAAATATTTCATTTCTCTTAGTTTTTAGCTTACATCCTACAGATATATATGTAGGTATAGAAGGTTGTGCAATAGAATTTTTTCACTACCGCTAAATCAACTTATTAATTCCGTATTATAAGTGTTCTGTAACTGTGGTTTCTTATTAGTAGAGTTTATCGGCCTATTTCCACAGTTTATGCTTTTTGAGCGCCACGTTTCGGAAGCGGACTCTGCTTCCGCCATCAGGCTTAGTCCTGAGAAGGACTGTTTTCGCACTTGAGTCGAATTCATATGTTATATATAATTTTTTCTCAAGCACTTGACTACTCTCAGATTCGAACTTGATACCTTCCACTTACTAGTCTGACACCTTTACCGCTGAGCCACTGAGTAATCCAATACATATTTTTTAGAACTTATATACATATTAAACTTTTTTTCGTAGTTGCGCAGAAGTTTATCGCGCATGTTGCGCTATAACCTCTTGCGCAGGTGTACTACGCTTAAGTTCTTCGCGCATTATTGGAGTCCATATGGGTTTCATTTCTACACTAGCTTGGCTTATTGGATTTTCTGATAGTGCGATGTATATGGCTTCTTTGAGTTTCCGACGAGCTGTGTTCTCGTCCTTTACCACTATCTGCATGTTATCCCATTGGATGCGGTGGTCTTCGTTCCAGACATGTTCGGAGATTTTTGATCTTTCTGTTTCGCCCTTACGGACGTTGTTTTTATGTTCCTGAGTTCTCACTTTGAGTGGTCTACTGCTCTCTCCTATGCATGCTCTGCCGCATTCGCACGGTAGGTTGTATACACAATTCTTGGAATTCTGATCTTCAATGTATGGTTTGGTTTTGGTTAGTATTCCCCTGAGCGTTCTGGTCGATTTGAAGGCAGTGCGTATATTGTATTTGCTGCCTATCCTTCGTATTTTGTCTGAGGTACGTTGTATATATGGTATTATCGCTGGATGGATAGAGGGATAATGAATTGCCAATAGATGCCTATGAACAGCTACCTTAAATTTTCTCATATCATAAGTGAGAGGAAAGCAGGAACTAGGGAGATCATTCCAGAGTTTAGCATCCGTGTAGAAAAATGTGGATTGCGCCCGTTTGGTACGACAAGTGGAGATTTGTACTGCATACAGATGATGTGAATGAGCGAACCGAGTTGTTCTCGTAGCCCGAGATGGTATCAAAGAATATAATTCAGCAGCATAATAGCCGTTGTAATAACCATAATACAAAGAAAAAAATGAAACCATCCTTCTATGCTCAAGGGACTATATATGAGAAGTTAAGGACGGGTCATTTATAAGCCTAATCGCTCTCTTTTGAATACGATCAACGATATCGAGAGCGTATTGGGGAGTACTAAACCAGAGGTGATAATTATATTCCAGATGAGGCCGAATTTGGGCCTTATACAGCAGAAGGAATTGTCGAGAGGTAAAGTACTACATAGATCTGTACAAAAAGCCTATTTTACGAGCAGCTGTTTTGGTAGCTGACAGAAGATGGTCAACCCATGAGAAATTTAAGGATGCAGTCATACCCAACAGAGTAATAGAGTCTGAAAACTTAAGAACTGAGCCATTCATACTTACAACAGGAAATAATCGATCTTTTTTGGCGGATACAGGGCAGCACTGAGTTTTGTTAGCATTAAATTTAACTATATTATTGCTTCCCCATTCGAGAATACGTGGAATGTCTTTGTTGATTGAATTTGCCATTTCAGCTTTAATTTCTTGATTTGACATAGGATGTGGATTATCACTATGAGTAGACTGAGATGAACTACAGTGAAGGGTGCTATTAGATGGGGTCAGTTGTTGAAGAAATAAGGTCATTTATGTACAGCAGAAAAAGTGTAGGCGCTATAACGGATCCCTGTGCTACGCCCGCGTTAATGCTAACTTCTTTTGAAAAAAAAAGCCATCAACTACGACACGTATTCGTCTTTTATCAAGGAAACTAGAAATCCGGTTGATGAGCGTATCATTTAACCCAAACGAGGTAAGTTTGGCAAGTAAACACTTATGCCAAACTTGGTCAAATGCCTTTGAGATATCTAAAGTGACTACAACTGTTTCATCGGACTGCTTTACTGTACTGTTCCAAACTTGGGTCACACATGAAAGAAGATCACCTGTTGAACGACTTTGCCTAAACCCATATTGGTGCTCACTAAGGAGTTTGTTAGGATCAAGGAACGTGACCAGTTGTCTACTGCAGTTAGTTACTATTATCCATAAAAACAGCAATGACCATTTTTCCTCTTTTCATGTCAGAAATTATATAACCGAAAAATTAAATCACAGTACAACTTACGTTGGTATTTCAACAAGTGTAGGTACATTTGGAGCTAATAAAAGCTAAGTCTCAGAACTATAAGCATTTAGTAGCACTAGCTGTTAAATAACAAATGAAAATTTGGTTTGAACATAATCATTAAGATGTAGAAATGAACACTTTAACTGTCGATGTTTGAAACATTACGTATGTTGTATAATCCACATGCTGAAGTAGATGAAGTTTCTCATTTGTAAGATAAACAGTGATTACGCGGTAATAAACATTTTATATTTTATTGAGGGTGTGTCTGTTCTTTGAACGTTACTTTTGAACATATCTAATATGGTCTAGCCATCATAACAATAAATTTACTAAAGTTAAGCACTAAATCTGCGTGAACAATGCATGCTGTTAAAATGCATCCTAGTCTTTTAAACTATAAGCGTAAAAATTATTCATGTTTGTTTTATGTCATGTATTTTATGTATTAATACGTATTTATGTGCTTTTAACTGCACATATACTTTTAACATTGCCTCTAAAGCTGTGAATTTTTATTTTTCGAGTTTGTGTTGTATACAAAATATCGCTTGTTCTGTTATAGAAATGTTGAAGGTTATAAAATATTTTAAAATTCAAATATCTGATGGTAGACCCTTTTTGTGTATCACATGTTTGCTTTTTACAATTCAGACAGCTTGTAAAATAAACAGCAAAATGTAGCAGAGGGAAAATATCAATAAGGTTTACTTGTAGTATAATATAAGTATTTACTTTCTATGTAGATTATACTATCAGTTAAGGGCTAATACCCGTTTTACATTTGTTTCAAGAAGATTCGGGTAAATGCGTACCTATTTACATTTTAGTAGTGTTGTGACAAATTTAATGCTACTTATAGCACTTTTTTAGATCTGCTTATATAGCGCTAGGGGCATTAAAGGTATAAATTGAACTAAAGTAACGTTTTGATGTAATATTACGTATTCATTACCATTTGAAAGTAATATTGTCAATACTTTAGCAGTATCTTTATTTGCATAATAACTTTTTTTAATTGAATATTATAGTGAGCAATTTAATTTTAATGTTTGGGGTCTGTAGACAGAGAAATGAAATGGTTTCCATTATAACATTATTACATATTCAGTTTTGTGGAATAATTCCTGATAAAATTTATATTAACCTGTTTCATTTTCTTTTAGGGGTTTATTTGCTTATATAACACAGAAATAGGTTGTTTTTTAGTAAAGATTCTTATGATTCACTTTAATGAACAGTGTTTCTAATATGTAGCATAATGAAAAGCTATTGATGTAACAAAACATACTGTTTCTTGTCAAATTAATTTATTAATCCTAAATGCATGATTTTCTATCGAATTATTTACTTAATGACGTCGTATTAGTGTTTTTCTTTTTCGCAACAGGCTCTATTTATGAATGACATTTTTTAAATTATCTCTGCACTATCGCTCCAAGCTAGTAGAGTTGTATTAACACGGTCTGCCTAGCATTCCGGAAGTTTAGGGGGTCGATTCCCGTTACCAACTACCCGGTATGACGTTTTACTAGGTGGTTCTCCTCCTACGCATATAGCAGCATGGTCACTGCGTACACGTACAACAGGTGTGGCTATTTAGACAAATTCTGGGGTAGTACCTTCTTCCTCAACACCCTAACTCCGTTCCTTCCGATCCTATCCTGACCGCCTCTATCCTTAATCCCACAATGCATATATACTTAATATATTATCACCCTGTGTGTAAAGTTTAAGAATCATGCGGTAGATAGTTAGTTTTGTCCCATTAATTTCGAAATTAAAAATTTAAAATATTTTGTTTGGTATTGAAGTATTTAAAATGAAATATACAAGTATAAGTTTGTTTTAAGTCACATTTTTACGTATTTGGGGATAGCTGATTTTTATTGAGAATTAATATTTAGTGTTCATTTTGCGATGATCAATAGATCTTTCTTTCGATTTCATTGCCTTAATAAACTAAAATTTTGTAATTATATTCCTATGTAAGATCAATATTTTAAATTGTGAATGCTAAGCATAAAAAAGTCATTATGATTGACACCCTTATTTAACAAAAGCTTAATATATAGCCGACCCGTCATAATTCATAAGCCAAGCGGTCTAGGCTAACATCAGTGGTGCGGTGTACGTTGGACAAGGGTGGTCTCGAGTTATTACAATGTGTTTATTTTAAAAAGTTGAGAGTGTTTACTGCAGCGAATGTATTTTCTATTTATTTTTATTGTTTGCTAACTACCTATTTATTGTCGTATTGGTTAGGAGTTGTAATTTTGTAAAACCCATGGCTGATATCCGGATATGTTCCTGAGCCCTTATTGTATGAGTTAACGCTTAATTATCGTTGGCTCATGACACGGTGGCGGACAGTGACCGCGAACCGTTGAAACACGCTGTCTTCTGGGTAACTCCAGGTGTCGACCTAATACGAAATCAAGGCCTTATTGCTAATGAACCAGCTAAGAGGTGATCTCGGCCTAAACCCATAGGTAGAGCAATGAGAGGCATGGGCTAATTAATGGTCCATTGGCTTTGCAGTCTCGTAGCGGGGGCTGAGACAAGCTTGTATCCTAAACTATGTAGTGGCGTATTAATTAATTAACAGGTATTTAGAGTGAGCTTCAACGAGAGGAAGGCATTTGCCCTGATGACAAAATTATTGCTGCGGACGACGAGGGACGTAACGGACTAACCCGCGTTGCGAATACCGTAGTGAAGCCAGCGGCATACGGGTCAACATGCGAATCCAAATTCGCTGCTTACGTATTTAAAAACATGATAGGGGCATGAGAACAATCACGCCAACTGGAAGACCCACAGTCAATGCTTAACGCACCACCAATCGTGGAGGACTCACTTCAAAAAACGGTTCTCAGGTGGACATTATCAGCGTAATTCTGGAAAATGCTATATATGCGGGAAGCCTGGTCATATACGACATGAATGCCCTAAAAATCAAGCAGTGCGAAATAAGCCAGTTGTGTCACAAAGGGTGCACGAGACATCGTGTATATCTGTTCCTAATAACACCAATAGCAAATATTATAAGAACGTCACCGTTAATGGTGTAAATTTTATCAGTCTTTTTGACTTTGGTAGTACGTGTATGACGCTGAAGCAGCGGGTTGCCAACATGCTTAAGCTAACTCTACGATTGTACTCCGTGTTACCTATTATAGGGTTTGGAAGCAAATCTGCGTAAAGTTTAGGTGAAGTGATAGTAGTATTAAGTGTTGATAAAGTGCAACAAAGTGTAACGGCTCACACTGTGCCTGATTGGTCGCAAGATGTAGATATTCTTATTGGCTATTCGTTTACCGAACACCATTATCTATCCGTAATAAAAGACGACAAAGCTTCGACATTTTTCCAAAAATTATGTAGGTCAGAAATAATTCGTAGCGATAAAATTAAGTTGTATCCTGTGAAAGACGTCATAATACCACAGCTGCATAGTGCTCGGATTTATATGCACGAAAATTATTATAATATATATATATATATATATATATATATATATATATATATATATATATATATATATATATATATATATATATATATATATATATATATATATATATATATATATATATATATATATATATATATATAACACTTGATTCTGTAAAATATGCACAGAAATATGCAGCATATCCACTAAATTTTACTCACAACAATAAACAAAATATTTTTATACATTTATTTTTAAAATAATACATATACAATACATATAATATTGCCTTCTATCGGAAAGTATATTCCTGTATATAGAAAAATTCGCTCTACATCTACAGATGTAACGGGTATATGTTTTAAAACAGAAATGATTGCAGGATCTACATTACTTAGCACAAATTCACCTTGTGAAATTTTTGAAACATTTTCAAGAATGTGAAGCCCTTCATTTTTAATTAGAACACCACTAAGTTTTTGTTCAATGATATTTCCAATTTTTCCAATATCTCCGCCAATCGATTTTTCGACACTATTGACTAATTCAACTGACTCCGTCAAAGGCATTCCCTTTTCTTCTAAATTCAAAATTGTTTCGACGATAGGGTTATAATTGGCTTCAAAAAAGTGCTAACTGCTGTGGTAGTTCAGAATTCTGCAACACTTTTTTTTGCTGCTGAACTATCAGATAAATCTACAAGTTATCGAAACGTTTAGATTGTATAATTTAAAATACACCATTAAAAAAAGCCAAAAAAGATAAGTATTTTATTATGTGTGATAATGGTAATAGTTTACATTTTCATATGATTTGAAATTGCTTCTTTGAAAGAAATTTTAAATGTTAGCGTCGGGTGCCAGAATTTTGCAAAATTTAAATCAAATTTGTAACAAAATTAAAACCTTAAAATCAAATTCTGACTCCTTTATTTCCTTCTACACAAACTTACCTTTACATCAAAACAAAATCGTGGAAATCCGTCAAGCCGTTGTCTTGCAATCTGCGTGAACTAAATGACCCGATTATTTCAATATATAGGATTATATAATTTCATTTTCATTTCATTTGTTTGAGTAGGTTAAAAAAAACATCTTTAAACTTTTGATGTTAGCATTAAGCATATTACAATTGCTTATTAATATTAAAGTATCCGATCTATTCACCTATTCATAGAAATAATCTCATTAAATTGCTATTTGGAATTTGGACAACAAATGTAATTAGTCAAACGAACAATAATAGTAACTTATTGCCAATGGCCCTCAGAACAATAAACTCCTGAAGATTTGAAACTGAAAGATTTATTGCATTTATACCTTAATGAGTTTCCTGTAGATAAATAAATATGCAAGAATACACATAATTTAATATAATTCCATTGAATCTCCAAAATTGGAAGAAGAAAAGAAAACGGCGAAAAACTTAACGAATGTATGGAATAAATGTAATTTTTCATTTTCGTTATAAAAAAAAATTTGAATTGAAAAAATGTGCAATAAAATGCACGCAATGAGTGAAATATGCAAATATGCACAACATCACGTAAATGTGCCAAATATGCAAAATAAAGTTGGTGTCAATCGAATTTAAATTTGCGATTCGTGTATAAACAAAATATTTTTGATGGCTTATTTATATTATAGAATATGAATTTTGCATATAATCCGAGCTATAGTGCAAATATACCAGTTAAGACTGAGACACCATACTTTTACGATTTGTATATAGACGCTAGTACGCGAAATTTATGCGGCCAGGCACATTTTATTCCGCGACTAATAGTAAGTGTTGAAAGTGATAAAACGATTTTTGTGCCCGTGATAAACATATCAGATAGAGACGTTCCCATTAACAAATCTACAGTACTCGCCCATGCTAGTCCGTGTAATCCCTGTTCGAACAGTGGCCCCGTTCAACAATCTGTCAACAGAGTGCAACGAGCGCGGTTGTCCCCCTTAAATGTAAATAAACTAAATGTTGGTCCCGTGACTCCACACGTGAGATACCACCTATTAACCCCTCTTAACAACTACCGTCATTGGTTCTCTGAGAATTTAAGTAAACTAGACAAAGCTAAATCTTTCGAAATGAGAATTCGTTTAACTGACGAGGAACCTTATCGACTAGCAGAGTGTGAGAAAGTGAAAGCGCGAGAAATGATCAACGACCTTTTAGGCAGCGGAATCATCGAAGAATGCGAGTTACCTTATGCGTCACCCATACTTTTGTTAAGAAAGAGGACGGTGAAGATCGCATGTGTATAAATGATAGGAAATTGAACAGTGTTACCATACGTATAGACAATCAACCCAATTTATTACATGCAAAGAATTGGTTTACGTCTTTCGAATTAATCTCAGGTTATCATCAAATACCGCTAAGAAAGGGTCGAAACAGTGCACCGATTGTAGCGCGTTATGAACTGCTAGTGTGAAGCCTGATTTGATTCCGCGGATAGGGAGAAGGTGGCTACAACTGCACGAATATGATTTTACGGTGGAATATAGACTGGATTAAGAATGCGCCACGTCGGCGCTCTAAGTAGAGGGCCCGTGGCAGACTTAGCTCCGCTGATGGTATTGCGGTTGGATATCGTGGACTAGATTCTTTCGGCGTAAATGTCCAATCAAAGAATCTCTACAATTAGAGATATATTGACCAGCCCCCAATACTGCATACGCGAAAGACAATTATAAACATTTCGCTCTAAGAAATAATAAGGTATACCGCATTACCACAAAGGGATCCAGTGGGTTGTACCGAATGGTTTGCGTCGAGACGTAGTCCGTGAAGTGCACGACGAAAGCGGATATTACGGTTCTCTAAAAACACTACAAATGTTAAGTGATAACTGCTGCTTTCCGGGGATGCGGAAATATGTGTACAAATACATTAACGGTTGCGTGCCGTGTCTTTTTAGTATGATGGCTTCGGGGCGCCGTGATAGGTATTTACATCCGATCCAGAAAGAACCGGTCCCTTTCCACACAATACACATAGATCGCTTGGGCCCCTTCCAAGAAACTAAAAAGAAAATGGTCTATATGATTGTGGTGGTTGTCGGGTTTACGAAGTTCACGTGGTTATTGGCAGTGACGAAAAGCAAATACCTTATTAAGCACCTAAGCCCGTTCGTTTAATTAGTGACAAAGGTACCGCGTTCACTACTAAATCTGTCAAAAACTTTTGGAACATACGGCAAATCGTCCACATAGAGACGACCGTCCCGGCGCCGCGAGCCAATAGACAAGTAGAGCACATTCACCGCGAGATTACACGCGTACTTGCATCGATTAGTGACGCCGATGATAAGTGGGACGAGGTGATGGGTAAGGTACAATTGGCTCTTAATACTACCCACAACAAAACTACAAATACGACGCCTAGTGAATTATTAATGGGTTACCTCCCTAACACGACGGGCATTATAAAATTGATTTCGCCGGCAGCAGGAGTGTGCGAGGACATCAAGAAACTGCGATGTCGTGCCAAAGAGCGGATTGCAGTGCAACGAACGGCCCAGAAAAGGCAGTTCGATAAAAAGCGCAAGCCGCCCGCTCAATACAAAATTAATATCAAGTACCCATAATGAGTAACACTGCGTCAGACGGCAACAGTAGGAAATTGGCACCAGAATATGTCGAACCTATGATCTTGTCGGAAGTGCAACCAAACGACCGCTACAGGGTCAGAGATCTGCCGGGTTTACACCGAAGCTTACGAGCTAAGTACGACAATATAGTAGTCGTTGAGCGAATGAAACCTTTCGTATCTAATAATCGGGAATCTGCATCGGAAAGTGAAAGCGTCAGTGATGATCGTCTAACTGAACTTAAAACAAGAGGAGCAAAGTGAATGTTTGCTGCAGTGAAGAGTACATACTAATACGTAAAATTTGCTTATTGTTATCTTGACACAATTTGTTTAAAAGCGCACCATCCTCTTAAATTGTGTACGCTTATGTTAAAATTATGTTAGAAGAAGAATATATATAAATAAATTCAAACCTTTCTATTTATTTATTATTTTACTGTAAGTATCTTTTACCATTCTATTATCTGTCAACTAGAGTCGAGTTGTGGTCGGGTTGGCCGAATGTAAGATCAGTATTTTAAGTTGTGAATGCTAAGAATAAAAAGATCATTATGATTGACACCCTTATTTAACAAACGCTTAATATATAGCCGACTCGTCATAATTCAAAAGCAATGCGAGGGTTACATTGAGGGCTGTCTAGAATAACATCAGTGGTGGGGTAGACGTTGGACAAGGGTGGTCTCGATTCTTACAATGCGTTTATTTTAAAAAGTTGAGAGTGTTTGCTGCAGTGAATACGTTTTATATTGTTTGCAAACCACCTATTTATTGTCGTATTTGATAGGAGTTGTTGTTATTCTATAAAACCCATGGCTGATATCCGGATATGTTCCTGAGCCCTTATTGTATCAGTCAATGGTTAAGTAGCGTGGCTCATGACACGGTGGCGGACAGTGACCGCGAACCGCTGTCTTCTGGATAGCCCCAAGTGTCGACCTAATACGAAATCAAGGTCTTATTGCTAGAGAACCAGTCAAGGGGTGATCTCGGCCTTAAGGTTTAGGTAGGTAAATAAGAGGCATGGGATAATTACTGGTCTATTGGATTTGCAGTCCCATAGCTGGGGCTGGGACAGGTTTGTATCCTAAACTACATAGTGGCGTATTAATTAATTAATAGGTATTTAGAGCGAGCTCCAACGAGACCAAGACATCTGCCCTGATGACACAGTTATTGCTGTGGACGACGAGGGATGTACCAGTCTAACCCGGGGCGCTTGCTCTCGGGTGAGTACTTTGTTTGTTTGTCCTTAACAGATAAACATTTGTGACATTGTTGCATGCGCTTAAACGATCGATATGACCGCTCTTTGCTGTCTACTCATTCTCTCCGCACAAACCTCCGTAATATACGGGTCCATAGTTAATGAATCGATATCAAAGGTAAGTTTACATAAGATTTGTCGCAATTATAATTTAAGTATAATACATCCGAATTTGTTTGTAAAAAAAACGTTTCCACATTAGTTATTTTGAGTAGTATTAAATGTAGTTGTTGAATTAATAACGAAGCGCATTTTTTTTCTATCTATTACCGCAATTTTAAAAGAGTAAATTTTCATGACGAGTAAACGAAAATTTAAATTGAGAATTTTAGTTGATGTGAGTAACAATTGTTTTTTTGTTAACGTAAGCTAGATGCACACTAGGTTAAATGGTTGTGCAAGTCTTTTTTAAAGTTTACTGAATCGTTTGCAATAATTGTGTTCTGTATACAGTTTGTAAAGTGTGATTGATCAACTAGTTTCCGTTTGAATTAAGCCGTGTGCTTGTCAGTTCGTGAAAATAGCATTTTTGCGCCATGTGAAACTTAATCGCTTGCATTTTTTCTTTGATTGGATAACCATGGGTGACGTAATTTATTTTCGACTGCTTTCGAGTCCTATTCGTGTTTGGAGCAATTTAAACCTTAAGTAATTCTTTTTTTATAATTGGCTATGGAAGATTTAAGTAACATAGTGGGGGATATTAAGAAATATGGAGAATTCTGAGTAAGGGAGTAATTAGCCTAGACCAGGATACCGGGATATCCTCCCGTTTTGTTTGTTTGCGGTCAACGCAATATCCGCAAAAGGGGTAGTTAAGTGGGGGTTCGAAGGAATTACGTATGCTGGGGGTGTACCGAACTACCGTTGGAAGATGTTCCCCTCTCGCTGATTTAGATTATATACTGGTTCACCACATCCTTAAGCTTTTTTGTGTTGTGTATCGTTTGTCATGATGACATTTTTGGACATAGAAATACTTGGTTTTAGTGTATCTTGAGAGTGATTAGCCACGTTCTATGGGCCTGCTATTTCGCTAGTTGGTTTTGCGGATTAAAGTAACTGGATTAAAAGATAGTTTTTGTCTATATTGCCGACTTCGAACAAGTAATACAAGCTGCCGTAAATAATAAGCTTTCGTTCATTTTCTATTTGAAATTAATAGGTGTTAATAACGTTAAGGAACGCTTTGTAAGTAACGCAATACCCACAAGTATGGTTAAATATTTGTGCAGTACCGATAAATCGGATAAAAAAAAATTGCCATTTGTGTGCTTTTAGTTGAAGTAATTGTGGTAAATTAAGCTCGAGTACGTTACCATAGTGTAGGTTATCAAATTCAATAGCTGGTGGAGCCGTTGGTCGACCGATTATCGTAGACCAGAGGGAGAAGAATATTTCATTTTTGGTGCTACGTAAGGTAAACATGAATTTTCTTATTTTTTTTGTAAAGTGTTTATTTTTTTGTTGGGTTTATGTGGAGGGTATATTCGCTTGCTTTTGTGTGAATTATCGTACTCAGCTTCACAATTTATTGTTTATATCCTTAATTTTCATTTGTGTGAATTTTGTGTATTGAAAGCTAATATTACCGATATTTTGTATGATTTCCGTTGTATTAGTGAAGGGTATTTGTTTATCACGTATGGTAATTGTCCTTAAGCGGCCTAGCAAGCGCTGATTGAATTTGATCACTGTCTCTTTAGATTTCTTGTTTTGGAATTTCGAATTTTCATGAGTTTTTTTTTATGTAATTGTACTAAAATTTAATATGTAAATTCCCTAATATATGACCATTGTTAATGTTATAACTTTTTTGTTAATAGGTTGGTAACTAATGTAACTTCCCCCTCTGTGCCTACGAGTTACCGACGTAACGTTATAAATTGAAAGGTTAAATATCTTTGAAAATTTGTAGAAATTGATTTATTTTATAAGAAATACCGAGTTAAATAATTTTGCAGTGGCAACCTCCATATATCGGTCATTTAAATTGTGAGCAATGTTATTGAAGTAATACAAGCATTTAAAAAGAGATTTTAGAAATAATGTAACGTAAATTAAGAATTGAGTCGGTCGTTGACTGAACTCTGATTGATTTTGCATACGAGGGTGTTGCGAATATGTTGAAGTATTTTCATAGATATCGACCTACCTATTGCAGACATTGCTGATTTGCCAACGGTAAGCAGTTTGTTATTTGTGTGAAGGTGAGCTATATTTTTTGACGAATCCAGGTAGTACATCCTGATATCGACGTTTGACAAATTTTAGGATTTCATAGATCTCTGACCGCGTTTGTTTAGTTTGGTGGTGACGTATTTTTCGGTTTTAATTGATTAATTAACATACCGTATTGACCAGTTATGTATAGGTTAGTTGAGCTAATAACTTTTGACGTAGGGTTATAAAAATATTTAATGAGTTTTGGGTTTTGTTTCACATTTTCCGGCTTTTATACTTGAAAATTAAGATTTAATTAAAGTTTGGGTACACTTTGTGTGAAGATTTTTGGAATAGAAGTTTTAATAGTAGAATAGTTTTCCTGTTAAGCCAATTTAATATCTATTTATGACGTTTTCCCGCTACAAGTGTGTTTAACAGGTGGCGCCTTTTGACAATTATACCCGGTTTTGACGATTTTGGAGTTGCTACGAGTGCCCTTTTGTATCTTTTAGTAAGAACCCCGACCACACCACGGAGCTGTGCCGTGGCACAAATTGCCTTTGTGTGCTGGATGATATAGTGAGTATTTAGCCTGCAACAGTATGTATGTTAGGAATCCAAGTTTGTGACTAAAGGAGCTTGGAAAGCTCAAGCAACCAACCTTCCCTGGGAAGGAAATGAAACATGTGGCCTTCTTTTCTTTTCCACTAAGAAGGTTAAGAACGGTTTACTGCGATGATGATGTTAAACGCTTATATTTTAAATAACATTTCCACATTCACTGAACTTTCATCATTGTTTATTTCTAAATAAACATATGTAATTTTCGTAACGAAGGTACTGTTTCACTAAAAAGTGTTACTTTCTATTTATGTTTCAACAAAGTCTAGATAAGGGATTAATTAACCAGAATATCAATATTGAAAATTCTTACATCCCCACCTCGGGTAGTGAAGGGGATTACAAAATAATTGACAAAAGTACCAATCTACAGATATTTTGCTCGTGGCTAAACTCACTCGTAGTGGGCTTGAGAACTTGCATACAATATTACAAGAGATGTAATGGGCTCAAACAGCATTAGAACATCGCAAAGGCACCTAACCGAAAGGGCTACCTAGGGAAGCCTAGGGAAAGGGGGTGCACTAGTATTAGACAGGGAAAAACACGTGAACCTACCTTCTTCTTGCTGCCTACGATCAGGTATCGCTCTGCTTACGAAATCAGTGGGTCGATTCTAAATCATAATTCTCCAAAACATCACATTATAGCTTTCACTTTTTGGCACTTCCTCCTTAAAGAGCTTCTAAACTCAACCTCAAAATTTGTTATTAAGTAAAGAAAGTAACTGAAACTCCAAATTTTGAAATCAGATTTGCATCAACCTTCACTTCATACAAAACTCCCACCGTCCTTGCATTAATGGACATAAAACACATTACTCGGAAAGCAATAATTAACAAAGTTAATTTGTAAAGCATACAATATCAAGAAAATGCTAACTCCCTTTCGCGTCTGTAAACGGTTTCGTTACCGAGACTACCACATAAAATAAACACAGTAAATCGGTATTAACAAACGTCTATTGAATTAAATATACACAACAAATTTCCGCTCAACAATGAAGGTTTTATCACTATACGGATTTTAAATCCACTTCTTAAACAAATCTTGTACCTTTCTTTTATTTACACGAGTGTGCTTCCAATAGACAAAAATAAGGCGGCGCATGCCCTAATTTATTCAAGTAAAGCCTTGGCAGTAATAAATTTATTTAAGAACAATGTCACTAACAACCAACGTAAAAAAAAATATAAATGATTAGGTAAATTCGCTTGACACCACCTACAGTTTTCCCAATACACTCTTCACTCAAACTTTCGATATAAAGGGGTTTGTGCATATCTTAAGGACATCGCTTGCAAGAAGTCTTCTTTTTTGAAGAATATAAAATTAGAAGTGACTTTGTTCAAACACTCTGGTTATAAATTGAGAGATTCTACTATTGCATCTAAGAGTCTTCTAATGACAGTGACTTTCAAGACTTTTTAATTAACATTTTTTGGAAGTTGGATGTTGACCGTCCTATGTCTAATTTTACATCTAGTAATATCTCAACTCTGGGAGATTTTAATATACATAACTCTAGTTGGCTTCATTTATTTCTTCATGAGATCTCACACAAATGATTTTCAGACTTACAAGAATCCCTGATAATCTCAGTAATACTCCGCATCTTCAATTTGCCTTTTTCTCACGTCCAGCTCACGTGTTTATAAAATATAAGTTTTCCCCACACCAGGTCCATCTGAACATTATTTAATGGAAATATCCTCTTTTGCTCCAAATTTATTCTGTATAAATGTTGGATAGTTTCTGGTTCTCCGCATTTATATAGGGTGGGCGAGTTCTCCGAGGTAGTTCCATTTAGCCAGATTGCTTTTACTATTGCCCATACTAGTATTGTCCATACTTTCCAATTCAGGTCTCCACCAGGTGGTAAGGCCTCTGTGGGGTGGCTTCACTGTGGTTCTTAACCTTCCACATATCGATCCTTGCTGCGCTTGTCTGGCGTCTAGTGGAACCCAGCTATGTAAGAAACTCTTTCGTGATTTTAGTCGGGTTCTGGGCAACTGATGCCCATATAACGGATATGCCTCATTGGTTTCTGCCTGTTTTCTTTCGATGTTGACTGCAATTATACGTCTTATGATTGGAGAAGATATACCGGCCAGACGCTGAAGTATGTCTATTAACAACTAACCCGATATATTATTTTACTCATGACAGTGCTCTTCGTTATAGTTTATCTCAGCCTATTCCACCGTATAGAGCAAATCAAATCATTAAATGTGAAATGCCGATTTCAATCAACAGAGACATTTATTGTACCCTTGGATGGGGGATGTACGACTTTAGTTAAATTTTAACTCTGTTGCCTTGCAGATCAACCATTTCCTCTTGGAAATTTGAATGACCCAGAGTTTAAGTTTTCAGACTCCATTATTATGTAAGTGATGTTGTGTTTTCAAAGAAGAGCGATTAAATTTATAAATTTCCCGTTCAGAACTTCTGAATTACAGTCTTTTGGGCATAGAAGGACAGTGTCCATCTTTTCTTGGTACTATCTATATGATCAGGGTTATTGTGCTGTTCATGTGTAATTTAGTCACCAAATCCTTTAATATTAAATTAAACAATGTTTAATTTTTATTAGAGCGCCTGAACTGCTATATTTACTGTAAACTGTTTCAATATAGTAGTTTCACGTGCTAGTAGTTATGTAATTTAGGCAATTTAATCTTGATTAAATTCATATTGTGTAAGATAAAGGAATCTTATATTTATTATTTTAAGTATGAAGAACTGCATTTATGCAAATTTCACATCATGTAACTCTATTTTTGAGTTATTAATTTACAGTCAGGTCCTATATTACAAAAATAGTAAAACATTACTAAATAAGGCTATTGCCACAATTATAAAACATTACCATATACATTTCTAAATAATTTTAAGTTGGGTTAAAACTTTTCACAAGGTGCTTATTTCCAACACTCTTTAAAATGATAATAATCAACCTATTTAGTACACCGTTGTACAAAAAGATCATAGTATATTACCTGGTACGTGCCATCTTGATTAATATGATAATGATGCACTGATTGACCGTATTGGTATTAAATTAACCAAATCGTTTTGTAATACTTGGTCTTAAAAACCTATTCAACACCGGTCAACTTAAACTCTAAACCAAAACAGAACATCTGTATTACAAAAGCCACGATAAATTTATAGTTAATCTAATACCCAGATTAAATATCATCTGCTGAATGGTTTTTAATAGTGGCACACTAGGAGAATCTAAACAATAAATGGAATAAGTCAGTATTAGCTAGGTCAAACATCAATACCCTTGCCATTTGAGAACATTTTTTAAGGAGATTCCAAATATGTATTTCATTGTCCTAACTAATGGCCAGCCGTCACAAAATGAGGTCCAAGTAGTAGACGTCAAGCTTAAGATCCGCCGAACGTCATGATAATTGTGCATAATCTATTGTTTCGTAAAAAGTATTTATTTTGTTAGACGATTATTAGTTTCTCTACATTTAATGAGGAAACGCGTGTATCGTACATTGTTAGTTTACAACTAGGTAGGCAACTCACACGTTACTGCTGGAAGGACTGGGTTTATCGGGATAAACCACGCTCTGTATGATAAATATCGAGTTTTAGTTTGTGCACTGGTTGAATGCACTTGCAACCGGCTAACACACTCACACGACATTTACATTACGTGCTGTTTGACTCGGCTCAAACGCTGCCAACACTCATTCGGCGCAAAGTTCGGCTCCTGGTTATTACGGTACCCATTTTGTCGCGATTTCAAAGAATTTGATGTATAGATTCTGAAAATGCCAAAATGGTGACTCATGGAGTGCAGAAGTTAACACTTGGTCATCAACAGAATAAATTTTCTCTCAAACTACGTAGATTTTGGGACAAATTTGGCCTAACTGATAACTCAGATAACACTTTTTAGCCACATAATTTTGCTCCCAATCTTCAATCAATTCTACTGCGACTCGAATAAAATTGGTGTATGGATATAGATATTGGATGTCATTTGGCTAAAATGCAATCAAAAGATCAACCAGCAACCCCAATCGAAATTGGTTTATAAATATCGATATTTGACACATTCCGACCTAATTCGTACCAACAGCCATAGAGCACAGCTTTTCGAAATTACAAATTATTTTTTAGTACCGTACATATTAAGTGTAGTATAGACTCTCGTAAAGGAAGTTAATAACGTATAAATTTGGAGTGAAACGTTGATTTTCTTCCTTTTCACATATTCGGAAAGTATTTTATAGCATTACAAAAATTAATCGCATTTAAAAGTTGTATTTAGAAAACGAAATAAAGCTTTTGGTCTAATTGACAAGTTTGAATTGAATTTGAATTTAGATATGATTCACATCGATCGATCATGAAATCCTTTTACTAGTTTGTTGAGTATTTTTAATTCGTGTAAATAATAAGTAGATGTAATTTGTTCATAACCATAATAAATGTGTAGTTAAACTAACTGCTGTTATTAGAATTTGTAAGATTGTACTAAAATGAATTTCTTTGTTATAACTAAATTAAATTAAGATCAGAAATGTCACATAAAATTATCCAAGGTATAAAATTACGAAGTATTTTGTTTCTGATAAAGTACACGTGTAATATGTCTTCGAATGTAGAATACCATGTCACTTTTGCTAAGTTCTGTCATTGTAAAATGGGAGGAATGTATTTGAGCTACAATAAATGCTAAAGAAAAGTAATTTAGCGGTATCATTTTTGGAGGTTACTGCGAAGCTGACTTGAGAATTGGAGCATGATGGAACGTCTTTCTCTCGACTATTTTCGTATTGAGTATCATTTTTACCCGCTTAAAATTCAAGCGATTTTTTTTATGAAACGCTAGTTGATGCTTAATTAATGGGTGGAAAATAAAAAACCAATGTGGCGGGTAACGAATATTTTTAGCTGGTCACTTGTAGTCTAGACGCTTAAGGAATTCATTTTCCTCTAGAGTGGCCGTCGCTTTTATGCGGTATAAATCATCGTTGTTTCCTAGTGCCAGACATTAGTTCACAGCTCGCTGATGACAATTAACTTGCTGTAAACAGCTAAATTTTCGTATAACGTTAACGACCAATATTAAGAGATAAGCAGATCTGTTGCAACAGGAAAATAAAGTTTGTAAATAAAGTGTAAATACATAGACTGTAATATATCGTACAACCAAGTTGAATGATAATCGACCGCAATTTGGCATTCTCAATGGATGCACCTATATCCTTCACGAGGGAGTTTCGAGCGTAGCTACTACATTCATTACCTTACTTTCGTTAGCATAGAAGTCAACATTCAGATCCTAGGTGTATCGTATAACATAGGGTGGGACTGAACAAGAATAAACGTAAACCTTATTGTATGTTTACAGTTTTTTCCTTATCATGAACGACGAACATTAATAAAATTTCTGTGTTTTTTAGTGCATTATTTGTTTTTTATGTACATAAGCTTGAATGGGATTCCTTGTTAATCAATTTTGATTATTTCAGTGTAGAATTTTATGGAAAACGTATTAATTCTTCCGAAATTATAACTTTGCTTTCCTTGTTTTTTGTGTATAAAGGTTTTGGTTACAAATATTATACCAGAAATTTATTGAATTGATCTGATTAAGTGTGATTTTACTGTATTTTCTTATGGTAATTTGACGGCGGTGCTATCTTAATATATGTTTTCTTTTTGTTTGTTTTTTTTGGTTTATGGACTTGCGTTTTTTTTATAATTAGATGTGAACCTAGCTGTTATACGTCATCTACTTGCGAGTTTGCGTTGTATTATTTTAACGAGATCATAGAATTAACAACAATATTTTTCGTATTTATTTGAGAAAGTAAAGCAGTTACGTTAGACAACGCTTTGAGTAATTATCTATCATAACGTTGTAATTAAAAATTACTATTAATTTTATTAAATACATAAATAAAAAGTTTACCTCGAGTAGCATTTGAACCTACGACCTGTACTTTGCTAGAGTACCGCGCTAACCGTCTGCGTCATCTAGATACAATTTTGTTTTTATGTAAAGACAAAATTTGCATCGATTGGGGCTTGTATCTCGATGGTGCAGGTGGTTAGCGCGGTACTCTGGCAAAGTACAGGTCGTAGGTTCAAATCCTACTCGAGGTAAACTTTTTACTGACGTATCTAATAAAATTAATAATAATTTTTAATTACATATTTACTTTTGAACTTATTCGTTCATAACAAAAACTTATAATAATTATTATAATGTTGCATTTAAAGTGTGTAGTGTTGATGTATTCTTTTTTTGATTTGAGTATATTTTATAGCAATCTGATTAATATCCTTCCATTTGGACATAGTTTAGGGTAAAGTAAATTTCTTAGTTTTTTTAGATATGTTTCATTGAAAATCAAACATATTAAATGAAGTAACGTGACAACAATATAACAAACAAAATACACCCAGGTATCACGCAAAATTAAAAAAATTAAAAACGTAAGGACAATCATTGATTTATTTAGAGTAATGATTGTTTTTATTTATTGTTGCGGCATGCAATTAGTTTAAATACGCGTGCAAGAATATTTGTAGCCTTTCAGGTGTAGCGGAGATCTGCACTCCCATGCCAACTTGTGATTACGAAGAGATAAGCGAGTTATTTGAGTATTTAGACAAGCTATGAATTTACGTGATTAGGCAAATCAACCCCTATCGCGACTTTTCAGATGCTCTGGCGCCGATTTTCGGTTTTTATGATGATTTCAAGCTATTTTAACATATCTATGGTAACTATCATTCGGTGTGCAAAATTAATTAACACCTTACCCACACCAACCCCTCAGCAGTCGAGCAACCCCCCAATTTTATCTCTTATCCCGTTTTACTTACCGCTTATACCGTGACAATCTTTCACATGTTCAATCTGCTAATCTTAGAAGATTTGTCGCACTTTACGTAACTAGAGTACATAGTGGACCGTATAGTGAAGATTAAGTCCATAGGTGGCCTAGAGGCCGAGTTACATTGTGAACGACACTTTAGTTTTTAGGTTTATACCGTTTTAGTCGTTTTATTACAAAATGTTTTGGTGCATATTGAAAATGATAAAAAAGAAACGAATAATTTGCAAGGGCTTTGCATAGTAAGAAAGCAAAGTTAAGACATTCGCGGTATTTCGTATCTCTACCCGATGTTGAAAACACATCGGGCCATGGAGTTTTTTAATTGGCATTTCTAACAGGATATTTTAATGCATAGTTAGGGGGTGCACTATAGAAGAAATTACTTTTACTGTTATAGAAGTGGCGTAACAGGAAGGAAGGAAGTGGCCCACCAGTTGCCTCGGCTCATCTTAGTCAAGCCGTCCACATTTCAGGGCAGATAGAGCTAGGTGAATTACGAGTGATGGCAGGTAGAGTACAGTGGCCCTTGGTTAAGAGTTTGGTGCGTATCGGTTGCCTACCTTTCGGTTTAACCCCATAATCATGGATAGTTTCCAAGAAGGCACGACAAGGAGTAAGGCATTGTTTGGCAGGAATTACTGCAGTAGTTGCAGATAAAACTAAAACTAATATGTAACTGATTAAAAATTAAATATATATTTAAATAACTCAAAATTGAAATAAAACATAACTGGTTAGAACTAAACATAATTGATACGCTACTACAACGGGAGCAAATAAACTTTAGAATGTAAAATAGCTCAAAATAAAACGGTACGATATTGTTTGACTCAGGTACCTCGTAGCGCATGCCAACACTTATGACGAAAACATTCTGAGATTTATCAACATCTGGTATGAGTTGTAGGATGGTCTGAGGGGGAATCTGAAAAAGGAACAACTCTCGCTCGTGAAGGAGCTAGGACACCATCATATGCTCGACAAGCGAGAATACGATAGGCCGGGGTGTCACAGGTGCCGCACGTCGGACAAAGGTCGAGACGTCAATGCGCTTCCGATGACATCCAAGTCCTCCGTTTTGGGTAAGGACGCGGACGGCCGCTCGTCCTGGTACGTGGTTTTTATGAAGCCAAGGTTGGTTATTAGGCATCATGGAATAGTAGTTGCGTATTTTATAGGATTCATCCCACAGCCGCTGCCATTCACTCTAGACCAAAGCCTTGATGTGACGGCGAGCGGTTTAAAAGGGAGCAAAATCTGCGTAAGAAATACGGCTATCCAAAGTAGTGCAGGTGCCCGTCCTGCGTAGAAGTCTACGGCAGTAAATTTCATGCAGTAAAAGATGAAACGGAAGATGTTTGGCAATCGCGCAGAAGGCGTCAAGAGGTACTGTTCTGTAAGCTCCAAGGTGAGAATGTCTGAGTCTGTCATACCAGACGTCTAAGCCGTAGGTTAGTGTGGGAGCACTGCACAGTTAAAAATCAAATGTAAGGACTTTTTGAGTAGATTGTATTTGAGACGCGAGTATTTGTGTAGTAGATGAGGTAAAGTTTTACAATTATCGACTATGTGTGAACAATGGTTAACGAAGAATGGCTTGTCTTCTATGTACAGTCCGAGATACTTAAGCTTGAAAACTTTTTGGACTAACCGGTTGTATAAATGCACGGTTAGATTTAAGGTTACTTTGCAACCGAAAACCATATAGTCTATCTTGTCTAAGTTTATTGCTACTCGCCCAGGTCGTCAATCGGGTGAGGCACAATGCTCTAGCGTCTAGGTCACGCCTATTGTGTGCGCTTACAGTGTAGACAATGTCATCCCCATAGGGAAAACAGTCCTTGAAGTTCGGCAGTTCTTATCCGAGGAGAGAATCAACGACTAAATTCCATAAACATGGTCCTAGTACCGATCCTTGTGGGCAACCTTTTGTAAGGGACTTCGTAACGAACAAATTCAATGCCTTCGAAGTTTAGCGGATCGACTGATTAGCCAGATAACTGCAGATGAAGCGCGTAGTGTAGGCAAGCACTCTTTTAACGACGAGAGTATTTATGATTGATGGCTACCATACGTTATTTGATGCCCCGCTAATGTCCACAAAGACTGCCAACGTGTAACTAAGGGTATACGTTTTAATATTTGTAATTAGTCGGGAAACACAGTCGGTAGTCTGTCATTCGGGGATAAAACCATACTGGTTAGTACTGATAAGACGTTTAGGTGGGATTTCATTGGAGAAGAACTCTTTCAAGTAACTTTCCAAATTCGGATAATAACGTTATTGGTCTATACGAATCTACGTCTGTGAGATCCTTTTTACTGGGTTTAAAAATTGGTATCAGTTTTTTCCAACTCACAGTGAAATACCCAAATTTTATGCAAGAATTACATAATCCTACGAGTGTACCATAAAGGGTCTCTAGTAATGTCCTAAGTATGTTACCTTGAACCCAGGGGCTTTGTTCTTAGGGATCTTTGGCGCTAAGGCAAGCAAGTCTTCACGTGTGACTACCCAGTCTTGTCTGGGATCCAAATTAACAAGACGGGGGCGCATTTCGGTGTAGATGGGGCCATCAGTTGTTGGATCGTCGTCGGGAAAAAGGATGTTCAATATTCAAGGTCTCATGTTTGGAAACAGTGTAAATGACACTGTCAACGACATTGGATCAGGGATCAACGTAAACTTGTTTCTGAGAGGATATTCTGTAGACCGCACCCAATGGATTCACCGGCAGGCTGATGTCAACAAAACGTTGCCATGACCCAAATTTTGCTTTCATCACTGCCAGTTTAAATCTTTTTAATGCCTCCTTGTAGGATAAGAGCCATTGAGTTTTTAGTTCTACAGGGGCTCTTTGGTAACGGCGTCGCGTGATGCGAACTACCTCCTTTAATCTACTTACTTTCTCACACCACCAACTATTGCTGGCGAAGGCACCGTATCGAGCAGTAAGGATAGTCCTTTTTAGACGCACCCGCCCCGTATGACGGACCAGATCTGACAGCTTGTCAATGACGCGCCTACAGATTGTCGACCGTGGCACGTTGCGCCACGGGGAAGATAAACGGTAGTATATTGCTTGCAGACTCCACTGAGTCTTAACGGATCGAGGTGTTTGAAGTCGAGGATAGTAGGTAAAACTCTTGCGCACCAGAGAGAATGAAGTAAGGGTCATATTGATGTTAGTCGCGCCGAAATGATTCGAATACGTATGTGGTTGATCACCTAAGTTTACAACACATAGGTCGCATCCCGCAACGAGGTTTTCCGCAAAAGAGCCCAGATGCGTCAGTCGTCTCGGAGTGATAGCGACGATTTTGTCTTGGAGTCGCCTGCAATCAGGACCTTATAATCCTTCAACTCGTCCAAGATGTAGTCAAGAAATTTTAAATGAATACGAATATCCTCATTTGGTGGCTTATGATTGCTAGTGAGGTGTTCCCAACGGTAACCTTAGATACAGATGTTCAGTTGTTATTCAAGTGACTTGAGGTAACCACTCCCATCGGTTTCGAACTATTGTAAACAATAGCCGCTAGAAACCGCATTGAAGAACATGCGTTAATCTTGTTGTAAGGTACCGAGGTCCCGACAACCCTATACCAGTTAGACTAACACACTTGCTCTTGCACCAGTGTCTGAAGGGTCGCAGCATGAAAATTTGTAATATTGACCTGCGCTAACCTGAGACTCATGGGTGAGTGTTCACTATCCATAATTAGTGTTAGCTATCTTGGACTCAACACATTTAAGAGACATTATGCTTGATAACATCGCCCTGGGGATCAAACTGCATGCATTTTGCGCGTGAAGGATCCTTTTGTAGGTTAGGGCATCCCTTCGTTTGATGGCTATCTGCGCAATGGCCGCATTGAAGCTAACTGCGACAGTCGGAGTTATTATGAGCGCTTGTAGCACCGGAGTATACGTATATGGTCTGGCATACGACATGAGTTCCACCCGACGTATACCCGTAGTCCTGTCAAAATAAAATTTCGTAAGACTGAGTAACACACTAAGACCCAATTACATGTCCTGGGGTCTCGTGGTCCAAATTGGAACATCACTTTCAAGGATTTCCATGCCGCTTCTCCGGTGGATTCCTTAACCTGCTCCGGGGAGAGGTCATCAGACACATCCATAATGCATGTTCTGGGCAAGGCTTTATCCGGCGATTTAGCAGTAAGGCCGAATTTTTCAAGAAGGTCCTGGGGAATTTTGGAGAGATCGCTCTTCTCCGATTCAATCTTGACGGCGTTCTTTCCGATTTTAGTCACCCTATCCACGCGAAGGACAAGCCTCCTCGGATCAAGGGCCTACACAAGGGCGTCTTTAGTTTCGTCTGCGATTTTATGTTGTCGGTTTTTAGTACCCCAACGATGGTGGACCGTGGGATAGAAGCTACAGACTTTCCAGATGGGATTTTCACACGGTCAGGGGCTGTACGAAGTGCAGCGGAGTAACTAAGTCCGCTGACCTGGTTAATAACTGAAGGACTCTTATACACCAAGGCGTCTAAGGTGGATTTAATGGAAGCCACTCAATCACTTGATTCGGCCTGAAGGAGTTTGGAATTGGTGACCGTTTCCCGAAATATTTTCGATATAGCCTCGAGAATGTCAACGCGCTTGGAGAGGGGATCCTTCGAAGTAGTGCTCAGTTTCTTAAGGCGTAGGGGTTCGGCATCGAATGCGATTTCGGAGAGGTCCGACAGATGTCGATCCTGGGAGGGAGTGTCGTGATCGAGCTCAGCCCGACGGCGTTTAGAGGTCCGCTCCTTTGCCTCCATGGAGACAGAGAGGGGGCGGAAGAAACTGGACAAGACACGGTGTATCAATATACACACCGGCTTGCATACTCAAAAGAGACACAAACATTGGGGTTAACCCCTTTACCCGTATGCAGGATATTAATGTCCGAAGGAGCTACAGCCTGCGAGTTTTTGCCCACCCGTCACCCCGTGGATGTAGGGGATATAGCTTCCGTGGAGAGGAGGCTCTGCGGTTTGATATATTACAAGCACTGTACTGCATAATATATTCCCATAGTACACTACCTTCGCTTATATTATGTCAACACACTTTCTGTACCACACGTAACTATATGAGAGACGAAAGATTTATTCGCTAACAGAAGAGAAACCAGAGTGGCGTTGTTACGGAAAACAAAATTGACCATACGCTGTTTTTTGACGTATAATTTGAATTTTTGACGATGTCCTAGCAGATAGTCGAAAATTTAATGTTGGACATATTAGCTCAATCTGTAGCAATCTTAACACTAAAAACCTGATTTTGACCTCTTAAGCGGTTGAGGAATAATTACATCTACGGATGGACAGACGGGTACACACAGCGATGGTAATAGTGAGTTTCTCTTAAAATAATTCACTACAAATAGCAGTAGTTGGACAGCCTAACGCCATCTTATGAGGCGTTCTGATTGGAATATTCTCTCTAGTATTTTTACTCTATATTGGTACTTTCTACCAATAGAACATGACACCAGCATAAGTAACTTTTGAACTGATAGTATCAGATTTTGTTCAAAAATATATAACGGTTACCATATTTAAATAATTCAGACTAAAAAAAGTTGTTCTTTGGCCTTTAACTGTATTAAGATTTAAAATGAAGTGCCAAATTACGTATTGGTAATAACTAAAGCTTTCCTATTATTTCATCCTTTAAAATATATGGAAAGGATTACAAAACATTATCATACTAGGAACGAACACCATCATTTTAGAAACTGTACAAGAATTATGTCAAACACTTATAATTAAGAAAAAATATCAGGTAAATTTTTGTGAGCTGTCAAAACTCAAGGATATTTTATGCAGTTTACAACTTCAATGTCATTTTCAGTATCCCCTTAATCATCGCTTCCATCAACCGATGGCGACATAATTTATACATAGATTGATAAATTGACCTATTAATAAAACTTTTAAATAAAAATTCATTTTACCTTAATAACGCAGCTTTAAGCTGGAATGCTAATAAATGTGATTAATTGTCCATTTTGTTAATATAATAAAAAAATTTTAATTTTCATCATTTTTATAAAATATATCTGAAAGTGATGGTTAATCAAAAATATGTTACATGTCATATAATTATTACATTTTAATAAAAAAAACACTCAACTTAATCGAAATGTCAATTTTACTTCTATAATAAAATTATTAGTTACATATCATTTTTTACCGTATATTTGTTATAAAAACAGTGTGCGTGACCGTGCCCATGCCCGTGTGCGTGCGCGTGTGCATATGCGTGTGCGTGTTGGTGTGCGTGTGTGTGCGTGTGCGTGAGTGTGTGCATGTGCGGGTGCGTGTGCGTTTGTGCGTGCGTGTGCGTGTGCGTGTGCGTGTGCGTGTGCGTGTGTCTGTGCGTGTGTCTGTGCGTGTGTGTGCGTGTACGTGACCGTGGGCGTGTGCGTGTGCGTGCGCGTGGGAGTGTGCGTGTGCGTGTGCACTCGCGTGCGTGTGCGAGTGCGTGTGCGTGTGAGGTGCGTGTGCGTGTGCGTGTGCGTGTGCGTGTGCGTGTGCGTGTGCGTGTGCGTGTGCGTGCGCGTGTGCGTATGCGTGTGCGTGTGCGTGTGCGTGTGCGTGTGCGTGTGCGTGTGCGTGTGCGTGTGCGTGTGCGTGTGCGTGTGCGTGTGCGTGTGTGTGTGCGTGTACGTGTGCGTGTGCGTGTGCGTATGCGAGTATGTGTGCGTGCGTGCGTGTGTGCGTGTGTTTGTTTTGTTTGGTGTTGAGGAATGTTAAAAATCTGACTTCAGATTCTGAAAGAGGATCAAAAAGTAATAGGGGTCACCATTTGTACCAACCTTATATCTCATCGGAAACATGGTCAAATATGGGGGTCGAATCATAATAAGCGGTCACCCGTCCAATTACTGACGCGCCCGACGTTGCTTAAATTCGGTGATTGGAAAATTATTAATATAGATACGATATATAATTTTCGATATTTTTATAGAAGCGGCCGACTTTGGATTTTTTTTTCAAGTTAGCATCTAGATGTCCATTAACCTCTATCTGACATAAAGTTTTAAACGTCTGTTTTACATAGATGATGGTTTTTTTAAGAATAAAGTTTAAAATTATTAGTTTATATTTGCAGTGCAATTTTGTTCGGTCTGGAGATTCTAGAAGAGCGTTGTCATCTTGTTCTATGTATATTTTATATAAATTTCTACGTATTGATAACCATTACTATTATTGCCCTCAGTAATATCTGTAAGAATTACTTGAGATTATATAAGTATGGAATCTAATTTTAGTAAAGAATAACTAGATCCTTAAAAAAATTAAATATTGCTAAACCCCTGGGAGACTAGTACTTTTTAACGGTAGAAGGTAAAAAATGAAAAATGTCATAATCAAAGAACAAATTTAACAAAGTTTAATCAAGTTGTGGAAAACTTTAATTTGAGATTGATAAAAGCATTCAAAAATAGGAAGTTGACTTACCAATTAAAGATCAATGAAGTAGTTTTTTGTTAATAATTGTACAGTGAAAACACAATGTAGTACGTTTAATATGATTTTTAATTTAACTACGTATGTTAATTATAGTGCTGCGGTAACGTATCATTTAATTAAAGATTTAGAAAAAAACCAATGATATAGTGCATTTCACGAATAATTCGATCTCTCTAATATGGCTGCCATTCCATTATAAACAACATCCAATTATAAAGTAACTAAAATGCTATAAGTGTAACATTGTATTGAAAGGGATATTTCAGTTGGCTACTCTGAACCGCATTTTCCATCCTTTCCTACAACATTATAATAGCAAAAGGCAAATATAATAACAAGTACGACCTTCAAACCTCTTAAAATATTATTTGCTAACTCAGTAGCGTATCACGCGGAGAGGTAACTTAGGTTAGTAAAATTTAAAATTTTTCAATTAAATTAATTATTGTAAGAAATACACATCGTTAAAATAAAAGAATGTTCCAAACAAAGATCGTTATTGTTAAGAATTTCTGAGAATTTACCATTACTAATTCGTAATTAATGTTGAAACTGCAAATTATTCCATAAGCATAATGTGGTTCAGAAATCATTAATGACCACTTGCTTTGCTCATAAATGTGGAATCAAATTTCCATTTTGCCATTATACTGTAAACAATAATTTGTAACGGTACAGAAGCACAAGCAATAATTGTAAATGCATATAACTTCTTTTCAAGTAAGACAAATTTAAATGGGGGCCATATTGCAGAGCTCGTGAAATGCACTTTACCGTTCTTAGTGGATTGAGCATTCTTGTAGCCGCGCGCATCGAAACGTGGCTACAACATAAGGAAATGATAGGCATCTGCAATACTGCGGATGTTGGAAAAGAACTGCAGGAAGATCGCGGCAGAAGGGCGCTATTTAGTATACGTTTAAATGTGGTTACACCAAATATTCAATTTACTAGCCACATTTTATTTAAAAACATTGAAATAGCTGGTAAGGGTAATAATTAATGTACATAACTTAAATATAATAAATAATTGAAACATAAAACACATTTCTGAATGGTCTTTATTAAAATTTTAGCGCATTTGACGATTCAGTCATAATTACAATAGTCACAAACATTAATAATTAAGATTAATTGAAAACATTGATAATTTTTTTTAATGATAAACCAAATGTAAATATGTTTGCGTGTTGATATTGATGCGTGAAATGCTTCCTGGCAGTCTTAGATTTTTTGTATGTATATTATCACTATACAAGTTTGTATAATACATATTCTATATTATTGGTCCTTGATCCCAATTAATTTTAAATATCTATGGCGAATTCGTTGTTTTACGTGATCCAGAGATATGTTTTTGTGGTGAATTCTATTGTAAAATACGTAAGTAAAATTAAATAAATTCGAAAGGCGTTATTATGAATTCAACTAATACAGCTAAAGGAACTTGGCAATTGATTAATAATAACTTAAATAGGCGGATCCATAAACTTACTAACATATCGCTAAACATAGATAATAAAGTAATTGACAACCCCCAAGAAGTTGCGAATCAATTTAACGAATATTTCGCATCCTTAGCACGAGAAAATATAAAAATAGTTCCTAAAAACTATGATTCTACAAGAGATTTTGCATCGCCACAGAGTTCGTTCTTTTTGTCACCTGTAACAAAGAACGAACTGTATAATGTAGCAAGTAATCTAAATAAGACAAACGCATGTGGCTGCTATAATACACCTATTAAAGTTTACCAAGAAGTTTTTGATCTTATACAGGAACCACTAATTTCATTAATAAACTTGATTTTCACTACTGGGGTCTTTCCAAAGTACGGTAAAGTTGCGAAAATAAAGCCTTTACATAAATCCAAATCAAAAAAGGAGATCCAAAACTATAGACCTATATCAATTTTAAACTCTTTTTCAAAAATAGTTGAATCGGTTTTAAAAAACAGGTTGATGTCTTTCTTCGAATCCCATAATCTTTTCAATAAATCACAACACGGCTTTAGATCAATTAAGTCAACAACAACAGCCTTGCAAACTTTGTTAAGTTATATCCACGATGCACATAATAAGGGTAAGGTGGTGGCATCCATAAACTGCGATCTATCCAAGGCCTTTGACATGGTTGACCACGGTTTGTTGATGTTTAAACTCTACCACTATGGAATTAGAGGGGTTGCCTTAAAATTGTTAAAATCATTTATAAGTGAACGGTATCAATATGTTACAAGTGAAAAAATTCTCAGTTCGGGAGAAATAATAGAGGCCAAGTCAGAGTTAAGTTTAGTAGAATATGGGGTGCCCCAAGGCTCTATCCTTGGTCCCATACTTTCTATAATATTTATTAATGACCTACCAATTAATTTTACATCTCCGTGCAACGTCTTAATTTATGCAGACGACACTAACGTAACTGTTGCTTGTAAAAACGATGAGCTAGAAAGTTATCTAAATAACATAATGAAAACGCTTGTAAACTGGTTTAATGCAAATCAACTTTTAATGAACGTAGACAAAACAAGAATTTTAATATATAGTAAAAACTCAACAGTTAGTATTAGAGACCTAAAGTTTGAATCCAAAAACATCGAAACGTGTGAATCCTGTAGTTTCTTGGGGGTTACTTTAGATCGAAATCTTAATTGGCGGCATCACATAGAAAACTTAAAATTAATGTTGAACAAATCTATCTTTGCTCTGTCACGATGTAAAAATTTTTGTGACCAAAAAACGTTACTTCAAGTGTATTACTCACTGTTCGAAGCAAAGGTGAGGTACGGCGTTATCTTGTGGGGAAATGCAAACAACAAATTGGTTAATGACATATTTAAGATACAAAAAAAGGCTATTCGTACAATGTTTTCATTACGAAAACGAGACACATGCAAGCTGTTTTTTGAAAAACACTGCATTAAAACTATCTATGCCCTATATATTCTGGAATGTCTGTGTTTTGTTTTCAAAAATAAATCGCAATTCTCTCTAAATTCCGATCATCACTCGTATAACACGAGATTCAAAAACAACTTTACTTTAGCCGCATCAAACAATAGAGCACATGACACCTCATATTTACAAATGGGTCTAAGATTCTACAACGCTCTTCCTAAACATATAAAGTATATAACGATATGTAAACAATTCAAACAAGAAGTTTCAAAAGTCCTCAACAAAAAGGCATTGTATTCATTGGATGATCCTTTTGTCAATGTTGCAGCTTAGGTAACAGTATGTTTAGAGTTTTTGTTAAAGAATTTAAATACCATTATGTGATATCTATGTTTTATGTACCTGTACATTTCTATTATTGTAAGTATTGTGTATATTTTACGCCAAACGGCAAACAAATAAATAAACAACAACAACAACTATGTATCGTGATTGCTAAAGGGTATTGATCAAGTATAGCACCTTTTAAAGAAATAAAAAGAATTTGAAAAAATAGAGCAAAAAACCTGAACATATTGTAGAGAGAAGTACTGCAGTGGACTGTATTTAGAAGTAAATAAATTACGTTTTAATTTAGTAAAAAAATGAGTATGCATTATTTAACTTGTAACTTTGTTATGTTTTTGTAACATATGAATACATTACATACATTTCAGATATTTTAATTTTAAAACACAAACAGTAATTAGTTTGACCCGAAATTCACTAAGTAACTTTTTATAGATTAACGTTTTTGTGTTCAAAGGGATTTTAGAACTTTTGGAAAATTATTTTGTACCCGAAGGAGTTTTAGAAAAAATGGAGAATTGTTTACTTCTTTACAAGTTTAGTTTCGATTCACGCAATTTTGGTTGTAAAAGCTAAAAATTAATGCAGTGCCTTTTCCTCATGTTTAAAATTTTTCCATTTAAAAATTAGCAACAGGATTATGAGGGCCACCCATCGCAGCACCATCTAGCTGAAAAATTGTTACATCCTCTAACAATATGATCAGTATATTCGATAGTTCCTTTTAGAGGAACTCCTTCAATTTTAAAATTAAGTATTTTTTAATTGAAGTCAGCAGAATTTTTAATAAAATGGGACGTTTTGCAAGGATGATGTCGGAGAACCAATTGCACCAACAATATGGTGGAAGAGCTTCAGAGTTAGCTAGTTTCTCTTTTATTTCTTCAGGAATCGATAACAATTGAACAAGTTCTTTTGTAAAAAAACTTTTTGCAGGATCCTTTGGTAGTTCACGAGAAGTCGGTGGTTCCAATAGTTGTTCTACGTTTATGTTACAGTCGTTCACATTTAGTATAACAATGGCATTACCTCTATCTGAATGTAATATTATATTTTCATTACGCTTCTAATCATATAAAGCACGGCGCGGACGAAGGGATACGCTGCTCTTTTGAGGTTTTGCTTTAAGTAATATGTTAGCAGCTTTAAATCTAACTTCATTCGTAGCATTAGAAGGTAAAAAAAATATGGTCAGAAGGGTTTATAACTACTTTTGTCCACGGCTATAGTACAATATAGTCGTTATATGTTTCGGCAGGCAATACTAATAGCATACATTACACTCTAATTTTCATTAATCACTGTTATTGTCCATTAGCAACGGGATTAATAAAAATAAGTCACGGTTATTTTATATACTGGTATGGTATCCGTCAAATAAATTCAATCCAGAATGTCGGTTTATAGAAAAGAATTGATCTATTTCTCTCTCTCTCTCTCTCTTAGACGCTCATGCATTAGCGAATAATACTAACGTTTGAATAAAATCGAAGCGACTTGGCGGTGCACATTTACTTGTTACCAAGTAAACACGATGTAACAATCATGCATCATTTTTCTGTAATTTTAAATTAAATTTAGTTCACTTGCAAATCTATACTAAATACTAAATTTCCTAAAAAAAACTAATGTAAAATGGTTTTTCCATCTACTTCTAAAAAATAGTTAACTTTAACGCGACCCGATGTTCGGCAAGCAACTGAAATATTAACAAATTTTTGGTCTCCGCCAGATGATAAATATCTTCCAGCAAAAGTAAGCGTTAAATATTTTTACTAATGTGAACTAACCGTATATCTTTTCTAGATCGCATGAATAATGGGAATAATGGGTGCTTGCCGCTCAATTGAACGTAAAAATTAGCGAAATTCAAGATTTGGGAACAACACTTCTTGTTACAGTCCCTAATACAAAAACGAAAATGAAACGCAAATTTACAATAACTGGTGAGTTTTACAAAATATGTAAACAGTATATATTTAAGCGAGAAGTGAAAAGTGACATAGTTTCTCTTCAGCTGAGAAACGCAAAATTAACAAAATAAATAATTGGCATTCATTCCTTTATAAAAATGGGTAGAGATATTGCTAATTTTTTTAAACTACCAAACGCAGAAGGGTACTCCGGACATAGTTTCCTAAGAACTTCCGCTATGATTTTAGTTGATGCGGGTGGTGATATTGCTACCTTGCAAAGGCATGGGGGCTGAAAGTCTACAACGGTAGCAGAAGGTTACATTAATGGCTCCACGCAAAATAAAGAGAATACTGCTAACAAAATTTGTAATGCAATTACAAATATCAGCAGAAGAAATGTTATTACTGAACTAAGTATCGGTGATTTAAAGATATTAAACTAAATAAAGTGCCAGCATGAAATATAAAAAATTGTTCTAAATTAATGTAAATGATAGTAAATAAAATTTCATTATAATTTATTGTTAATATTATAAATGTTAATTCCTTTTAAACTGGTGCGTTTTTGACGATAACTAAATTAATTAGCATTTAAGCAAACAACTGAAAATAAGTTTTTTACATTTTTATCATATTTGACAGATCAACAACTCGCATGATTGGCTCCACTCGCCTGCGGGTCGTTCTGCAAACATCGTTCTCGTGATTAGCCTCTCTTACATGTTCGTTATATAATATACTATTATTATCAAAATATTGTCAATTATACTGAATTTTGATTTTTGACGTTAGATGAACTGTCAAAATTTGTTTCCTTACATTAAAAAGTTAATGAATCAATTTTATCCCAACCCTCCCTATTTAATATAGATGAAACTGCTAAATGTAAATATAAAAAATCTCCATCTCAGACTTTCTGGTAATATGTATTTGATTACGCAGAAGAGCATTTTCACTTTTTCTGTAAGTATGATTAGATTGTTTGTTATTAAAATTACTTTTAACATAGATAAATTTTTTTGGCCTCGGCATCGTTTGAAAACCCAAGAGCTTATTAGAGCCTATTCCTGAAGAAATAAAAAGAACCTCTGTGAAGCTCTTCCAACAAAAACTATGTGGTATACCAAAGCCCCATAAACCTAATGTTCGTTTAAGGTATATTGTTAGTGCAATTTGTTCACCTGCATACCTTCCTCCAAAACATCTTTCATTTTTATTACAGCTCATATAGGTTATTAGATAATTCTCCCGACCTCATTGAAAAAATATATAATTTGAAAATTGAAGAGCGTGATATAATGGTTGGTTTTGAAGTTTTTCCACTTTTTACAAAAGTCCCTCCAAAAGAACCCGTTACATATATTGGTCATTTTGATCCCTGTTAGTCTTGTTGTGACTAATTTTTACATGAAAACACTTGAATACAAGTTTTACAAAATGTACCTAAAAACCGTTAGTTTAGTATAGTAGATGACGCGTGACTTGAATTTTTAGCTTTTATAAATGGTGTTCATCCAAATGTTCAGTTTAACATGGATAGGGAAACTAATGGAAGTTTACCGTTTCTAAAGCTAACAATTCTTTATCATTTAAGGTTTTCCGAAAGCCGGCACACATCGATTCATAAATTATTATAAATAAAGATGATTATAAATATTTAACAAAATTACTGAAGCTAATGGATATTCACTTAAACACACTAACAATGTTATTACATCTGCAAGACATAACCATTGCTTAATGTTGGTAATGCTCTTCCTCCTTTTAGAACTAATGGATGAAGATAAAATCGAAAAATCCTAATTAATCATGATATTGGGATTGTTTTTAAACCTGCACGAAGGAATAACGAACACTTGAGGCCAGCTAAGGCTGTTTCAAACCCACTGTCATCTTTCGGAATATATAAGTTGTCTTGTTATTATGGAAAAGTTTACAATAGAACCACAATACGTAGATTGGATACACTGATACAAGACGTAAAGAACTTATGAGATTTTGTAAATTACGTCAACCAGAGAAATCTGCGGTAGCAATTAGAGGTAACTTAAATATGCAAGAAGAAGAGATCAGTTTAAATGGGTTTTGGCATCTTATAACCAAAATAGGCACACTGGTACGTCTTAATTTTTGTTTTTACCTTTTGGTATATTTAGGTTTTTGCTGTGTCTTTTCCTAACCTTTATGGTTTGCCAATTATAATTATTAACAAAACACTATTTCTTTGTTGGATTTGAGTAAATCTTTAATTGACATGTCAAGCCTCTATGAATGCTTTATCAATTTCATATATTTACACTTATAATGCAATTTGATTAAATTTTATTAAATTTGTACTTGGATTATGACATTTTTCACTGTTCGCCTTGGACGGTTAGAGGATGTTCCGACTTGTTATCTACAAGGCAGTTGAATAATAGTTAATTTATCAAAGATCTATTTATTCTTTACTAAAATTAGATTCCATAGTTGGTTTATGTTTGCTTCTCATTTTTTTCATATTCCATAAATTTGTTGTCGCATCTCAAGTAATTTTTACTGATATTATCATTTACTAAGGACGACAACTGCAATTGTTGTCAAAACGTATAAAGTTATATAAAATATAAATAGAAAAATACACCACATAAGAAATCCAAAACATAAGCATTTTAATTACGTATGATAATGGTGAAAGTTTATATTTTCATAACCGATAGTAAATGTTGTACTTACCACATCCGCAAATATAAACCGTGTGTTATACCTTTACAAAACATAACTTTACATGTTTATTTCTGAATTTTATTGCTGTTTGCCATGGCAATTCTCAAATTTTGTTATTTGAGTAAAGGTTTCTTTTACAATTTTAAAGAAAGTTTAGACAGTTGCATCCTTAGATCTGAAACGGTACAAATAATCAATATTTTTTATTTTCCGTAATTTTATAAAATTGTCAACATGGCATTTTCGCTCAGTATTTTTGTTTTACTTATTTTCTACTTTTAATTAAATTAAAGTTTTCATATTTTATTATTCTCTTTCACATGTACATAGTACAATACTTGACCATATATTAAATTTTTGTTTAATATACATATACGATAAAATCCTCTTGTTGGCTACTGTTAACCCTTGAAAGTTTTAATTGCCTATCTTTATGCACAACTAAAATTTCATTTAGATACTGACATTAAGTAAAAACATAAAAGAATATTTCAAATGACAATTTCTCTGTATTTAATTAGAGTTTACTTAACATTTTCAATGCTATAAAGTTTAAGACTGTAAGTAGGTAAGGTACGTAACTAAAACTAGAGGTGTAAACATTAAATAAAATGACGCGTTGGTAAAGTAAACCAACTGTGTATTCGTTTTTTTTCTATGGGTCACAGTAAAACCCTCTACTTCTATAGCGTTAATTAAGAATGGTGTGTTGGATACAAATGATATATGAACAATTAAAGTAATAACTTTTAGAACAAAGAATGTAAATGACCTAAGATAATCTTAAACGTGAACAGTACTTATTACGTTTAATACTACCACAGCTGTATTAATTTTTATTGTTAATTTATATAATGAAAGTACGCTAACTAGGGTTTCTTAAAATGTGTATATTGCGTGTTCTCTACTGCAAGTGAGAATGTAGTTTACTAAAATACTCTAAGGTGTTATAAGCTATGGATTACCGCAAGTCAGAATACAATACTAAAAAAGTAATATTAGTCGTTTAAGAATACTTTAAGATAATAATAAAAATAAAATGAATAATAACAGTAAAAGCTTACTTGGTAGAAGTTCCTACAGAGTGCTAAATTAAACCGTACAGCGCTACACAGGATCTCATGCTGCGTATCCAAATAAGTAAATAAAGTACAATGATTATTTTGTGTTTGGTCTCGCAATCTGTTATTTTATAAAAATATAAAAATTAAATTTCAAGAACCATTCAACGTATCCTCTACTGAAACCTATAAATAAGTTTCAGCCGATTGACAAAAGCTGGCGCCATCAGTAAGTTAAAATTATCATGTGTAAAACATCATTATCGTAAGATTGAACATCTGTAAACAACATAACCTTAAAACATAGAAAAACCCTCCTTAGAAATGAAACTCTTATGATCAAGCTGAAACATTATTTAATACTTGGCGCTAATGTTTTAATTTGTAATTTGGCGGTAAATTTAAATTCAATATGTAATTAAAAATTATTATTAATTTTATTAAATACATAAATAAAAAGTTTACCTCGAGTAGGATTTGAACCTACGACCTGTACTTTGCTAGAGTACCGCGCTAACCAACTGCGCCATCAAGGTTGAAGCCCCAATCGATGTAAATTTTGTCTTTATGTATGTAGAACTGATGTAAATTCTAAACATAATGAGATTACAATAAAATTACTTATATTAATGAAATGTGAGCCTGGAATATCGCAAGGATTCGCACATACCAAAGCAACTTAACTAATATTAAATTATTATAAGTTTTTGTTATGAACGAATACGTTCAAAGGTAAATATGTAATTAAAAATTATTATTAATTTTATTAAATACATAAACAAAAAGTTTAACTCGAGTAGGATTTGAACCTACGACCTGTACTCAAGCAAACTTATAATAATTAAATTCAATATGTTCCAGGTTTTGTCTATTAGCCACAGCTATTTCGATGTATTGACGTAATTACAGCATTTACAAACTATACATTTGACAATCATAAAGAAATCAACTTTATAGCTTTGAAATGTAATGTAATAAAAGCATTACCTGCACCAAAACAGCTGTAATTAAATAAAAAGAAATAAAAACTACGACAAATATGGCGATGCAAAAGAGGATATGTATCCTCTGTGGTGATACTATATTACAATGGTGAGACTTGAGGAATATTTCCTAATATTATCTAATCTAATTTGAGACTATCATCTACGAAATTGTAAAAATTATAAAAACATAAATCACTTCATACAATTTATAATCTGATTAATACATTTAGTGTAACATAGGGACAGCAGCCTCGAATAGTGGCAAGTTTATTTAACGTGATACTTAACTGTACCAGTTTTTAACTTCTCTGAGGTTTACAAAGTAATTATTTCACAAATGTCGTCACTATTTGAAAGTTACATGTTTTTAATGATTTAAAATGTATACATAAATCACATATAATAGGGTTCTCGTATAGTAAAATAATAGATATTAATTCTACATCGCAAAATCACCTGACACCTTTAGGTAGAAAAGGTTGTTACGATTACATATATAAAATGAGCAATAATAAATGTAATTAAAAATTATTATTAATTTTATTAAATACATAAATAAAAAGGTTACCTCGAGTAGGATTTGTTGTGATTTATTGTTCTATACATAAACTATACTATACTATACTATACCGTATACAACAACAAAACAAATTTCAGTTTGTTTAAACACCAAAAACGCAGAAACGGCAAAATCACGCAAAACTAATTAAATGCAGTTTATGATTACGCATATAAATATATGTGATGACGTCAAACATTTCACCGCGTCTCTTCAGGAAGATCTCGTAAATCTCGAACGGTATTGAATCAAAAACATTAGCGCCAAGTGTCTGATCCACAAACTATTAAAGAATTTTTGACCTTGAGCATACGACTTTCGTTTCTAAAGGGTTTTTTTCTATACCTTAAAATTTTAGTGATTTTTTAGTCATTTTTGTGTGCGAAAATGTCGCTGATTTACTTCTTCAATTTGAAAAAATCTGCAGTTGAGGCGCATCGGTTGCTTGTAGAAGCATATGTAAGGAAAGTAAAGGCCACGTATTTCATTCCCTCCTCAAGTGGGTGGGCGGCTGCTCGAGCTTTCCGAGCTCCTTCAGCCACAATCATGGATTCCCAGCATACATACATACATTACGTATATATGTGCATGGTGGGATTAAGGATGGGTGTGGTTAGGATAGGATCGGAAGGAACGGAGTTTGGCTTCTGAGGGGGAAAATACTACCCCAGCATTCGCCTAAGCAGCAGCGCATGGTGTGCATATACGCAGTGATCAAGCCGCTACATGTGTATGAGGAAACCCCTTGAAAAAACCTCATACAAGCTAGACGGTAACAGGAATCGAACGCATTACCTCCCGAATGATAGTCAGAAGTTCTAAGTAAACCTACTAGTCCCATCTATGCGATGTTCGTGGGTTCTGGTTAGTTTTACATCATCTACTTACTGCTAAATCATCACTAGATTGTGGTACCAATAAATAATTTTCATATCATTAAAATGTCTTTAGTTAATACATATGGGTAACATTTTTATTATAACCAAATTTGGTAAGAAAATTTTGTTGAATACCTTTTTCCTAAGGTGTGATCCTTCTAAAACGGCCATTTTGTGCGACTTGTTGCTGTTTTCTTCGGTGTGTTACACCTTTTTATATGACAATTTCTCATAGAAAATATTTCTTTAATTTGTAAAGTAACATAATTGCAATTGATGCAGATGTAAAAATGTGGCTTAAAATACGCAAATTCAATACTGTTTCTTAAAACAATTATAATTGATCCAGACCGTGTTAAATCATAACACTGAGGTCGTCTTCGATCTACAGAGCTCTTTTTCCTTATTGGTGTTGGGATTATACGTCATGTATCTTTTCGTTTTCTTTTGGATTTACTAAGACGTTCTCTTATCTGGGAGTGCTCGTAAATGACTAGTAGCAGTGCTTCACTTATATTTGTCTCGTTATCATTGATGTTACATGATGACTGGAGATTATGATGATGGAATTTAAGCAGTACTAACTAACGCACAAGTACTCGTTCAATACCAGGTTAGATTATGCCATTATCGCATGTACTAATAAACATTGTATCGCCGAGTTTACTTTCGAAACTATCATACGTTATACGTCTCCTTCAGCAGGGATCACTACAACATCTACACAAAAGTGCATTTAAATTAACTACCTTTGTTGCGTTTGTGCTGACATCTGACTCCATTTAACTTTCGTAAAGATTTCACTAATGTAGAACAGTTATAACTTGATCAAACCATTAGCTAATGTTTTGTGCACATATTTTAACCAAATTTATTGTATTATTACTGGAATTTAACATAAAACACCCAGTGAAGTGTTAGCATTTAGCGTCCATCTTTGATATTATTTTATTAGCAACTGTTTACGCTACCCTGCGCAGTAGCAGAAACTCATAACGTTGTGTCTGTACCGGTTGTATATTTCGTATTATTTTGGTATTTAGGTCAAACGTTAGCGCGGGACACCGTGTGATTTTAAATTACGGTTGTTATTTTTAAGTAAAAATTTTATTTCATTACGGATAAGTGTTCAAATCGTTGGTATCCAATTGGAATTAATTAGTTACTCGCATATGCATGCTAAGATTAAGTTGTATTGTTACCTTTCTTAATTAAAATATTATATATATATATATATATATATATATATATATATATATATATATATATATATATATATATATATATATATATACAACGTGTCCCAGATAACATTTCAGCTTATTATAAAAGATACAGATTTGGTTAAATTAGATGAATTATAGGACAATTATAGGCACTCTCCAATTTCCAGATTTCCATGTATTTTAAGACTTATGGCAAGAAAAAGAAAAATGTCAAATTTCTTTTTCTTGTAATATCTTTTTTGTTATATTAGACATATAAATTTTATTTTCACTTTCTTAAGATATTTTTTATGCAGGATTTAAATATCAATTTGGATTTTTATTTGCACTTTCTATTTTTCAGTTTCAACCCCTAAATTAAATTTTTCTTATAGAACGACAAGTCGGCTTTGAAATAATTGATCGTTTTTTTATCCTCTGTACAATGATATAGTACATGTACTATCTATTTTCAATATTTTCAATTGAGATAATAATATGAGAAAGTTAATTGGATTAAATTATAAAAAAGGAAGTTTGTTGGAATGATTAGTAAATTATTATGGAGGTTAAAACAAAAGTTTTTGTAATACAAATTTTTGGTACCCCGTGATCTCGCCTCTTAGTCCTATTATTGCGACTATAGTGATGGATTAACTATTAAACTGTAGTATACCGTTGTTATCGAGGTTGTAATGGAAGTGTTCCTTTCTTGGATACCAGACTAATCAGAACTGCCAACAATACAATTGACATTGATTGATATCAAAAACCAACGTCATCAGGTCCGTTACATCAACTACTTTTCTTACCACCCATTACAACACAAAAATTTTATCATTACATGAATTAAAATAGAATTATAAAAATATCACATCCAACCTTCATCCAGAAAAATTTAAATAAACTTAAAGAAATTTTGATCAAAAACAATTATCCAGTAACCTTCATAAACAAATTAATCATTAATACTCCTCGAGCAATTGTGAATAGTCTGGTGATCCCGGAAGACAGCAACACCAGATTACAAATGTATTCAAGGACTTCAACATAAAAATTAGTAAATGTAATGTAAAAACGGAAGTGTACATATGGCCCAATTCCAACCACTTTTGAGATATTTCATTATCTTAGTTAAAACAACAACACTTAAATATTTCATCATTAGTAAAGGGTAGGCCATGGCTGTCAAAGATTTGATAGCTAGAACGTTAATTGTTTATGTTGTTTTGACAGTTTTCTTTACAAGTTTGTATTTCATAGTAAATAATGGCAAATGTAAGATTTACTAATGATGATTTTTTAAATCTTATTATTATTTACGGCGAGTGTAATAGAATTGTTGAACGGACTTGCCGTGTTTTTGCAGAAAGATATCCAAATCGACCAAATGCAACCGGTGATATTGCAAGAAGATTGCTTAAAAACTGCCGTCAGTTTGGTCAATTTACGACAAAAATAAATAAAAATAAACCACTAGTGGACAGTGACATAAACGAAATTAATGTTTTGGGTTATTTTACGGCCTCTCCAAATGCCTCCATCAGAGATTGTGAGAAAGATCTTACTTTGTCGACGAGAACAATTCATCGCATTTAAAAAAAACACAAATGGAAACCATTTTCATATCATTTGGTGCAACACTTACAATTAGGTGATCTTCCTCGAAGGGTAGAATTCTGTGAATGGCTTTTAATGAAGATCCAAAACTTCATTAAAAAATCCTGTGAACGCCGGATATTTAGACGTATACACGGGCTACCCTTCAGGTACCCCAACAACCTCACAACACAACACGCAAACATACCACCAATCACAAACACAATCCAAACACTTGAGAAAAACTTTGCACACAAGAGGATTTTCGGCGATACCATCCCTACCAAAGATATCATCACAACTTCCTACACCTACCAACCTCCCAAATTCCCACGGGAAAATCCCAAACTTAAATTTAACCCCCCCCTCCGCGATCTTAACACAATTATTAAACGACATCCCAGAGGAGATATAAGAGACCCTCGATAACATCCCATATGCAATCTGCATCCCACCGTCTACTGGATAACGAGCACGCAAGGATACCGGATAACGAATCGTCAACACCCTTACACCCCTCACCACACTCAAGCACACGCATATCTAAATCTAAATATTCACAACAGTAATAAATCAGACCTTTAACCTTTTTTTTACACCAAATAATAAATCCTCAACAAATTATCTTTTCTTTTTTTTTAACACACCAAAAATAATAAACTCATGACTGTAAACCACACAATTACAAAAAACATCGCAACACCAACAATAATGGAATGACCAGGGCTGAAGAGAAGAAATCCTCAACAGTCTACGAATAAGCATATAAGCATATTAACCAAAAGCATGAGCATACTAACCTAAAAAAAAATCACAAAAAGAGTTATGTGGTGTGATGAAGCAAAGTTTAGCAAAAATTGATTATTTAATCGACATAATTCCCATTTTTGGTCTAATGAAAATCCTCATGTTAGTAGAGACCGTTATTTGCAAGATAGTTGGAGTTTTAATGTTTTTTGTGCAATAAAAGATGATAAAATTTTAGCATTAAAATGTTATGATGAAAATTTAAATGGTACATGATATTGCCACATTTTAGAAGAAGCCATACGATCGGCGTTATATACTTTAAGAAATGGAGAGGCGGATTCAGCTTGGTATCAGCAAGATGGAGCACCTCCTTATAACTTTGGGCCTGTTGCTCAGCATCTTTACGACATGTTTGATGATAGACGGATTGCCAATCAGGGTCCGTTTCGTTGGCCAGCTCGCTCTCCTGATTTGGCTCATATAGATTTTGGTATTTGTGGTTACATTAAAAATCAGGTATTTTTCAAACCTGTTACGACAAAGAAAGATATGATGCAGAGAGTCTTACTTGCTTTTAATTCTCTAACACCCGACCATATTTCCAGAATTACAAGACATAACTTAATGAAAAGGATTCATAAATGTTTAGAAGTAGATGGCGCTAATTTTGAACACTTATTATAAAACTTTATTTGTTTAATATTACATTTAGTTATTTTAGTTTGTAAGTTATCTAATTAAATTAATACAAAATACCTAGTCAACGTTTTTAATGACATCCACAATTAATAATCCTTTCAGGCTATTGGTTACTTTTCAGAATTAAAAACTTATGAAAAAATAACAAAATATCACCTTAAATAATGTAAATCATGGCCTACCCTTTACTAATGTTGAAATAATTAAGTGTTGTTATGTTTTAACTAAGATAATGAAATATCTCAAAAGTGGTTGGATTTAGGTATAGGAAATACTGATACCAAACGAATTGGCTTAAAAAATACAGCGGAAAATGTAATAAAATACAGGGTGTTCTATTTAAAGTAAGCAACTTATAAATGATTTAAATTGTGTATGTTGGCGGCTAAGTTTAAAACACCCTATATGAAATATCAATGAGATGGATATATGGAGTTAACGGGCAAGCGCTTGTTATATATTGGTTACAATTTCACGTCACTAGCTTCGTTATAAATGGAGGTATCGTTATTCAATGTGGACTAGGATTTTTTCAAAATTATTAAAAAAATATAAAAATCTCGAAAATACTTCATTTTTGATGTAGGACATTGTGCACAAATTTTATCTAGAATTTCATGTGGAATTCGATAATAAAATAAAAAATATTAGGTTCCATTTAAAATAACAAAGTTGACGTCTACTTCCGGTATAACCGGAAGTGCCACATTTAGGACAATATTATATTTGAACTCAGCGTCATCCAAAACCCACAGCTTCGTAATTTCAGATTTTTAACATAACTGTATCCGCCATTCCTTTTAATCAAAACTCTTCGCGCCACACCCTGTATACTAGATATTTCGTAGTTCGTCTCTGTCCACCGCTGATGATAGCTGAGCTGTTGATACGCGTTCGGTGTTTTTTATTTTTGTGTGGTATGTGGATGTATTTTTTTTGTTGCTTTCATCCATTGCTTATGGGTAGTTTAGAAATAATAAATTAAATGTTGTTAAAATAATCTTACATATAATACTGATGGCGTGCATATAAGTAATACTCTTTTTGTTAGAAGAGACATAATATAAACATAGATTTATTTATTTATTTAATATCTAAAACTTTCTTAAGTGACGGTCAATACTCACATGTAAACGGACATTAAAGATTTAAAACAGTCACAAACATCCTTCTTTAACAATTTAACTTCACCTAGCTGAATCTGGCAAAAGGAGATTTGTTATACATTTGCTTTATAAAAATAAACACGTTAATAGTAATCGTAAACCAACAAGGGTTATTAAAATTTATAATTGACAAAGGGTGAAAATTGAATCAGTAATGTATTTTTGCAATCAAATATAAGGCCCACATGTGGGATACAATTTAATTATCCTACAAACACCTATAGGGAAATGTTGGGGTTTATGCAAAACAAAGGTTTAGTTACATGATAGGGATTTCAATGGCATTATAAGTAATTAGCTTATTGTTGTGGTAGTCTTTGTAGGCATATCAATTTATTTCTACCCACTGACCACATCTAGCTTCAAATATAAATAGGAATTCAAAACTAAGAAGGCCAATCATGCGCTGTTAACAGTTGTATGTAATGTTTTATGAGCATCATGTAGCTAATATTAGTTTTACGCTTTACATACAGGTATATTATTGTAATCCTAATTAAGCAATAAGATCAATTGTATCTTCCATACTGAGCAATTTACTACTGTATTATTTAAATAGGTTATTTGTGAACATATTGACTTAAAAGTTTAAGACCCAATGTATACCTACTAATTAGTACGGGTACAACTAAAAATTTACAGGTTAAAATTTTGTCTCTACAAAGAAATTATTTCTGTAAGATTTAGCGGGTATTAATAATGGCAATGCCCTTATAATTACTTTTAAAGAAATAATAAAACAATAAAATTGATAAGAAAGCAGAGGAATAATAGGCTTATCGCCCCTGAATAGCTTCGAACACAAAGTGATATCTCGGAAAGTTTGCCAATGTTAACAGCTTTCTTTCTGCTGCAATATTTCAAAACCTAGAAAATATATCTCTATCATACATCTATAACGCAGTATTATAAAATTGCAAGTTTTGGTAAAAACGGTTGCATTCATTTTCCTTTCATCCGAAACGTATGGATTCCAATAATTTTCATTACGTATAACTTAAAAGCAATAAATGCGGTTTTATTCTGAAATTAACTAGGTATTTTAGTTCTAAATTTTGATTGTCGTAAGTGAATTAAGTATGAAAGACGTGCACTTACTATTATTATATATAATATTTATCACGAAATCTATAAAGTGAGTTGACAGAATTCTTTACTAGACCTTAATGAAAAATAAAGTTAGTTAGTTTGAGATATGGACATAATATTACACACAGTGATGTCTTAGCATCCGGGTCATACAGTATTGCCCGAAATAAACAGTACTGAAACTAAATTGGCAGGGTCCCTATGCATGCATGCATAAGGAGAAAGTTTTTGTGGTGGGGCATTATTTTTGCTCAGACGGAATCGCCCGGCTCAATGGTGCATGTCCGCGGTAAGTGTGTGATCAATTCGCACAACAGTTTAGAACGTTCTCCAAGTGATGCCGTAATTTTAAAGGTTATTGAAAGGTTTACAAATACTGGCGGGGATTTTCGGTATTTTGTGCTGTTAGTATCTTAGCTTAGAATAAGTATCATTATTTAGAATTGTCAAATTATAGGCCAGTATATGTATACAACGCTTTGATAGCAAAATCAAACAAAACCCATTCGGGGTTTACACTGTTGTACGCATCCATCATACGCTTTGTAATGGCAACAATTTTACCCACTTATTGGATGCGTTCTCAACCTCTCCATAAATTGAGTTAGATGATTAAACTAAATCCGGTGCAAACGAAAAGAACAGTTATCAAAAATAACCAAGAACGCGTTCTTGAGCATATCTTAGAAAATCAGAAACACAGCCAGCGAAAGACTGTGTTGCAACTTGGTTTAAAGTGAACTTCCTTGCAAAGAATCTTGAAGAAGCTGGGTGCATTTTCGTATGTGTTTCAGGTACACTAACAGTTACATTCTCGAGATTATCAGAGTAGAGTGGAATATTGCGCATAATTCTCGCGGTACAGTATGAAAATCCTGAATTTTGAAAAATGTATGGTTTTCGAACGAAATATATTTTCATTTGTCTTTGTATCGACGCACAAATCGATTTCTGGGATTGGCATATGCGATGAGGTTCAAGCCGTTCCTTTACATAGAGAAAAAGTGAGTGACTTATATGTAATTTTGGGACACGGAATCATTTGTCCGTTGGTCCGTACTTTAATAATTATGATAATAATAACAATATATTTGAATGTCACTGTGCAAAAACACTTACAGTTGTCAAAAAATATCACAGTTTATTATATGTAAAATACATAAAAAATAACACAGTGTACAGGACTAAGTTATACAAAATTACTATATCTTATTTAATCAACAAATTCCTGAAATGAGTAGAACGCATTTCGGCTTAAGTAGTTTTCCACGGCTTTTTCAATTTTGCTAAAATGAAGTTTCTGACACTCAAGGGAAGACAGTTATACAAAAATTTAGCCTGAAAGATCGTTCTATTTTGAGTTACTGATAATCGGCAACTTTTAGCCCGAATGCTAAGTCTTTTTTGTGCTATATTCATGTTGATCAGATTGCTGGTTAAACGTAGACATATTATATTTGATGAAGCAATGTAAATTGTGAAGGGAACGTCAATATATTGAAGTTTTTAAAGATCTCGCGACAGTCCTCTCGATACCCTAAGCCCAAAATTATTCACGCTGCCTTGAACTGCGGTTTGAACACTCTGGACCAGGAACAGCAGTGCCCCCAATTCAGAATTGCATAACATAAAGTGCTTTGAAAGAGAGCATAATATGTAGTTTTTACGATGCCATCCGAGACGTCCCAAAGAAAAATATACATGCATAGTTTCTTTGAAACAGCCTCGTAATGAAGACCGAAATTTAATCGAGATCAGTGATGCACCCCAGACATTTTGCATAGGGAACAGTGTTGTATATTCCCGTACAGGATGTTTGTAATGTGAAATGCGCAAGGGCCGTCTTTGAAGAGTTAATTTTCAATTTGTTAGCTAGGCACCAATGATTGCTTGAGTTTAGATTGTTATTAGCTTTATCTAAAGCTGAACTGGTATCTTGCTCAGTAGAAATACACGTAGGATCATCTGCGTATAAAATACAAGTTACATCAAACGACAAGCAAGAAGGGAAGTGATTTATGTAGATAAAAAAAGTAAAGGACCCTGAATGGTTCCCTGGGGCACCCAATTGATATAGGTAGGATGTCAGACCGTTTGTTGTTAAAAGATACACATTAAAATCTCTGGCTTAAGAAAGATAGCATTCGTGCACAGCTACTTCGACTGAAATTATAAGCATGTCTTAGACTATTAATTAAGATATCATGCGCAACAAATTCAATGGCCTTAGAGATATCGATAAACGTTGCTATTGAATTCATTCCACACTCAAAACCAAATGAAATGAAATCAACTATTGCATTATATCTACCATTGCCCTTCCGAAAACCATACTGCTTATGGTAAAAGAGCTTATTGTGTTCAAAGTAGGTAATTATTTGATTGTACAGTATGACTAATGTAGTTTTTAATTCTAAAGGAAAGGTGTCCGATACAATTATAGAATTAATCACTGATGTATGTGAAGGTACCAGTAAACTAAGGTTTTTTTTAATAAATGTTACACTTAACTCATAAATATCATTACATCTACCAGTTTCTAGTTATAGTCTCTAACTGTAATTTGAGAAACTTTGACAAACTCAAAAAAACAGTTTTTGGTTTACACGAGTACAAGAGGAGTACAAGAGGATCTACATCTGGAGTGTTATTAACAACATTATTTGCAGGATTAGAGAAATATCGAACAAATTCATAAGCAGTCAATTTGTTGTACTTATTGTAAATATGTTTTTTAATTGCATACAAATTGGGAAGTTTATACTTCTTGTACAAACTTGCAAAAAGATGGAGTTTATTTCCCAAATTTCTAAGGCATGTATACCCCATGCAGCCCGGTGCAATACCACCACCTTTACTGTGGTATCCTTAGTATTGGTGCTCGAATTTTCATAGTTCGGTAAAGGCTGCAGGTCACTATCTCCTATATTACTTATGTACCTGCCTTCATGGCTGGCGGGTAGATACTCTTTCGCGATCCCGACAGAAGATAGAAAGGGCAGGATTCAGGCAACCTCGCTCATCCAAAGTACTAACATTCGGATACATTACCGCAACATACGTGGTATCAGATCAAATCTTAATGCTGTTCACCTACAACTTGAACAGGTGCAACCGAACATTCTGTTTCTATCTGAAACACAAATCTCTCCTGAAAGCACAGGAGTTGCCTAACCTGAAATTTGCGAGATACAACCTCCACTCTAACTTTCGTTTGAAATCGGTGTATCTGCATATAACAAGTGCAATATAGGTAAAGGAAAGGAAAGGTTACGTATTTCACTCTCTCCCTAAGGGGAGGGCGCGCTGTTGGGGTTTTCCAACCTCCTTCGGCCACAATCATGGATTCCCTGCATACATAGATTCATTACGTATATATTCATGCTGGGATTAAGGATGGCTGTGGTCAGGATAAGATCGGAAGGGACGAAGTTAAGGTTCTGAGGGGGAAAATGCTACCCCAGCATTCGCCTAAGTAGCCACTCATGGTGTGCGTATATGCAGTGACCTAACGTTAACGGGAATCGAACCCAGTACCTCCCGAATGCTAAGCAGGTCGTGTCACCACTACGCTACTAGCTTGGTCAACATAGGTTGTAAGAGGATGTCCACTTTGGACCACTACAAATTCGACGATTTTTGGTTCAAACATTCTAGGCCTCAATTTGTGAAGTTCTACTGTCGTTTATGTAGGTCTCCCAATTATAATAACTTCAAAGATCATTTTGATTACCTTAATCTGACTACCTTTTATCACAGTTTCCATCTTGCGATATCTAAATTTTGAGATTTTAATGCACACAACTCCAACTTGCTTCAATTCTCAGCTACCATTAATCCCGCAGGTCATACTGCAAGCATTTTCTGTACCCTATGATCTCATACAAATCATTTCCGAACACACCAGAATCATTGACTACCTTAACAATACTCCACATCTCCTGTACATATTCCTTACATCAAACCCTCTTGTCTATAAAGTCCCTTTCTCCCACTTGGTCAATCAGACCACTGCCTAATAGAAATAGCTTCTTCTGTACCACTGTTATTCCAAAACAAATAGAACTATGAGGTGTTTTAAATCAGCTAACTGGATCAAACTGAGAGGTTTCTTTGAAACTTTCCTCTGGAGTGAGTATTGTTTTAAACAGTCCCAAAAAAATAATCGAGTAGGTCATTCCGTTACCAACCATGGTTTAATAGGGCTTGCGCTGCTGCATTATCGCAAAAAACCTAAACTCTATACCAAACGGAAAACGAATAAATCTGTCTACTATATTGCCACAAGGCTAAAAATATGGTTCAATAACGAAAATGCAAAGAATTAGTCTCATGCAGTTAGGATAGTCGTAAATTTTGGTCATTAGCTAAAGTCATTAGTAAGAACTTTAGTACATCATGCTTTCTGGCTATGGAATTTTTGTGACGGAGCTGCCGACAAAGTTACCCTTTTTTCGATTGCTTTATATCAAATTCATGTCTCAATGATTCTGTTCAAATTGTGCCGTCACTAAATTCTACCACATATGCTATGAAACCAATCCACTTTCGATACAAACTCCTAGAATCAACAATCTTGACTCAAACAAGGTGACTGGCCCTGACGGTATTCAGCTATCGTGCTTAAAAACACTCCCACGAGCTAGCACTTGTGCTCCTCAAACACTTTTCGATCTCTGTGTTATCTGGAAAGTTTCCCTCATCGTGGAAGTTGGCAACCTATTCTTATAAAGGGCAATAAAACCGATCCCTCAAACTATCGACCAATAGCTCTCACTTCCATTCTATCGAATAGCATGGAAAAAGCTGTCAACCATCAACAACTTTCATTCCTTGAATCTAACAAACTCCTCAGCGACTACCAGTATGGGTTCAGACAAAGTCGTTCCACGGTTGATCTTTCATATGTCACCCAACTTTGGAATAACACATTAGAGAGGATCATTGAAACAGTCGTAGTAGCTTAAACACATTTCAAAGTCTTTTGACCAGGTTTGGCACGAGTGCCTACCTGCCATGCTCACATCGTTCGTCTTATCCGATACGCTCATTAATTGAATCACCCACTTTCCTAACAAAAGTCCTATACGTGTTGTAGTCGCTGGCTTCTTTTAGAAAGAACTACTATTAACGCGGCCGTACCCAAGAATTAGTGATAGCTCCCACACTTTTTCTGCTATACGTAAATGAACTCGTTGCCGCAATAACTGATCCGATCCACTCCTTTTCAGATGACAACACTACATATTATAGTTCTTCTCAGTTTTTCCACAACAATAAGTCTAGTCAGGACGTTAAAGTGAAAATGGCAGCCTTAATCAACACAGACTTTGAAAGTATCCTCCAATGGGGAAGGAATAATCTACTCACGTTCAACACCTACAAAACCCAATGTTGTCATATGTCTGTCAAGACACACCGATTATTTTCTGTTCTAAACGTGAGTTGCTTAGATCTCAAGATTTTCAACTCTATTTCTACGTTAGAAATAGAGTCCGTATCATCGAACCGTTCATTGGTTGACCACCTTTTTCCGTAAACTGGGCTTTCTATACAGATATAAACAGTACTTCATATCGCAACGGCTCCCCTTGCTGTATAAGGCTCTAATACGACCACATCTGGAATTCAAATCCCATCTCTGGGTCAGTGCTCCCCAATACGCCCTTGATGTGATAAACGGCATCCAAGAAAGAGCTATAGGACTTCTCTAACTTTTGGCCTACAGTCTCTTGAGCACAGAAAAATAGTTTCAGTTCTTTCCTTGTCCCCTGTCGCTATTGCAATTGCAAGTATGCCTCCGAAATACACTCATTAATATCTTCACAGGAAATCTTCGCTAGGAACGCCCGGTTTGCTCATTCAGTCCATAATTGCGCACTCAAAATTCCATCTTGTCACACTAAATTGGCGCAATCTGCATTTTTCTACACGGTGATCAAATTGTGGAATGCACTACCTAGTTCCCGTTTTCATCCAAACTTTCATTTAAGTAAATCTAAGGTAGCCGTTTATAAACATTTATTGGCAGCCCTCCCAGTGTTCCTGTGTTATTTAGCACGTTAGGCCAATATTAGCCTATTCCGGAATATCATTACCAAAAAAACCACATGAAGTTATTGTCACCAGACATAATGTTAATTTTCCGTGTAGGGAAAAAAAATAGAGTTCACTAAAAAATGTTTAAGATGAGTCATTACCGCATTTATCATTAAGTAAAATATTCCACTTATATCCACAAAACCTATAAAAAAATTGAAAGTATCCTTCTTGAGATAAAGGACTATAACATGACATTATATATGGTTTTTCATACGTTGATTTCTTAGTAAAAAGATTTGTCTCTTGCCCTATATGATGAGATAAGTCACACTTAATAGTACTTGAAATAAAATTCTTCGTCGCAAAATGAATATTTTATTAATTTATTTTATTGAATATAACGGTAGACAAGTCACACTCAATCAAAAGCGTACATACAAATTTTAACACGCTTTATTCCTAATCTTCGTCGATTCTGTTGTGTACAGAATTTGACATTTTGAGACCTTGAGATACGGCTGCTGCAGTTCTTCGATCTCTTCAGGTACTGTTTCAAAACAAAATCATTTCACGATTTACTGACTTCCCTTATCCTTCAAATTCACCAGACCTCTCCTCTCTAGACTCATATATTTGGGTCATGGCCAAAGATACCCTATCCAAAAGGTTACCACAAACCATCGATGGATTAAGCGATACCATTAGTTCCTTTTGTAAGAATAATAATTACTTTTGATATGCCTATTATGAACAAAACCGGTCTCTTTCGTCTGACGCAGCGAGTACTTCAACGCATGCAATTTAGAATTTTGAAAAGTTTTTTCTTTAATAACATTGACGTCATTCTAAGTATTTTTGCAGAATTTGTTTTACCAGTACCATTCGTGCAGGGTTTGTGCTGAATATTTTTAAGAAAAAATAATGTTTTTTCTTTGAGTAAGAATTATTTTTGAAATGCCTGTTCATTTGTGAAGAAATCCGGTCTCTTGGTTTTCTATGAATATGAACAAGAGTTGATCTAGACGCTTGGATGACAATGACAGATAGACAAGTAGTTACTGTTTGATGCATATTATTTGATTGTTGTGTGTGTTTACTATTAAATCTTGTGTTTTGGTGTTAATTATGGAGAATTATTCGAATACTGAATATGCTTCAATACATTATGTGTATGGTCTGGCAGATGGCAACTCAAGAAAAGCTACGAGCATTTATGCAAATAGGTATGCAAATCGTGTTTTGCCAAATTTTTTTAACGATTAACCATCAACTTCACGAAACAGGTGCCTTCCGTAAAGGTAATTCCGAAGGCAGCTGCAAGAACGTCTGAAACTTCTAAACTAAATCGAAGAACATCTCGAGACTAGTACTAGAAAATTTGCCAGGGATTTTCCAATGCGTTTGGACTATTGTCGGTGGTATTTACACAGACTTACATAGTTTAAATTACAATTTTTTTTTAACGACAAAACAAATTTTTTACGGAATGCTATTCAAAACTTTGACAACAACCATATATGGTCGGAAGATAATCCCCACACTATAAGAGAAACGCATTTTAACACCAAGTGTCTGTCAATGTGTGAGCAGGAATTATTGGTATCTGCCTTATAGGACCATTTTTCTTTCTAGAGCGCCTTAATGGACGGATTTGCTACAAATTTCTCCAGAGAACTTCTTATGTTACTTGAAATTGCTTTGAGCAATCACGAGTGTCGATAAGATTTATCGACAAAAACATGGTTTACCTACCGGAAGTCCAATTTCTCTCATTTTAACTAATATCTTCATGGATAATTTAGAAGATCAAATTTTTTAATTATATGTTTCTGAGAAGATTGTATTTTGGTTTCGTTATGTTGATAATATTTTAGTGTGTTTTGGTAGTTCATTAGATTTCATTGATGAGTTTTTAATTAATATTAACAATTCATACCCTAACATAAAATTTACACTACAGAAAGAACAAAATAGAGCCGTTTATTATCTAGATTTAAACATAAAAATTAATACCCAGAACAAGTTTGAGTTCTTCATACACATACATACATTACAATACCAAACGATTCATGTCACCATAAAACACATAAATCAGCTACATATATATCGTTAGTATATAAAGCAATGTAATTACTATTAAACCAAACTTATTTCAATAAAGAATTAGCAGTTATAAAACAATTTGTGCAAGCAAATTTTTACATTTGAAATATAATCGATACTTTAGTTAAAAATCAAAAGTACAAATTATTTATCAAAAACATTTAACCAGTTAACACAGAACGAACAGAAAATAAAGCCATATCATTTTTCAGATTGTGTAAAAATATCAGAAAAAATAGCTCACATATTACAAAGGAACAAGAAGTAAAATTAGCTTTCAAAACTAATACCAATGCTCTTAAGTGTCTATTTAATACGAAATTCAATTAACTACATTTTGAAGTGGAGTGTTCATAGATTGAACTGCACATTATGTAATTATATGTATATTGGACAGACACTTAGGAACATTAATATTAGATTCAAGGAACACATTAGATGTTTCAAATATAAACACACAGACAAATCGAATTATACCAAACATTTAATAGTAACTAACTACCTTATGACGTCGCCAAACAACATTAAATTTTTACATTTTTGTAATAGAAAAGACAAATTAAATGTTTTCGAAGCATTTGAAATTCATAAATGTAAACACAAAGTACCTTTAATGAACAAACAGGTTGATCATATGGACTCACGAGTCCTACGAGGACAACACTGTCCATAATAGTTACCATATAATTTAAAGGTATTTGCAACTGTATGGTTTGAAGCTACTTGGGCAGGTCTATTTCAGGATCGTTGTTAATTTTAACTATTACTCTATAGTTGTACTTATGTATTGCGACCCAACCCTACTGCCTCTGCGGCTCGCAGCTTTCTCTTCTCATGCCTTCTTGCTTGCTGTACCGTATTAACTTCTTCATGCGTATATACCCATTATTTGTCCCATAAATTACTAATTTATTTTTGGAAAAAATATGATCAAAGTTGACTTCTTAGAGCAGATTCAAAAAGATAATAGAAAAATAATTAAAAAATTGATGTTATAATCGATTTTGGTCAGTTAAAAAACCTAGTTCATTGTATTAGTACATCCAAGTCTTACAAAAATTGTTAAATCAAAAATATACATTAAATTTAGCAAATTATTCTGAAAAAATGAAAGCATAAGAAAATAAAATTGACCAAAACCATCCGAATTCAAAACTTTATGGGTCATATGATACGTTTATTGTAATATTATTGGAGATTTAATATATTACTGTACTTTTAGAGGTGAGGTGTATAAAAGAATTTTGGCGGGTGAGAACGAGTCTGTTTGAAATTCCATTAAATTTTCAAACCTTAAAATTGAACGTTTTTCGCTGTCAATCATCAAATATAAGGTTATTTAGACCTATTAGTGATTGTATATTAGATTTAAAAAGGCACGAAGGTCATGTTAAGGGGCCTCACCAATACTAAATATTGTGTAATACATTCAACAAATGAATGTTTAACAAATATGTGTGCTAAACTCATTGGCATTCAAAGAACCAATAAATAAACATTCTATAAGTTAATTAAAAATTTGATTAAGCAAACGGTAGAATAACATGCTTTACAATTAATTGAACATAAGTGGCAGTTCAGAAGAATTGTTTAAATTGTAATTAAGTATAAACTTTAACAAATCGTAAGATGAATATTAAACAATTCATGTAAACGTGTAGTGGATTTGGACAGTATTGCAAATTAAATAGTAAAACTGGAATATACTTTAATCTTCCCTTACACCTGCAAGAGACCACGGCGCATATTAGCTCGTGCTTAAAGACTTTGTTTTGGATACATTATTACTGGTGTAGAGATAAGATAATGGTCGTACTGATTTAAATTTAATTTTTGTTCATATTCATTATAAATATTACCTATGGAGTAAGTATATTGTATGTCGGAACCCGGCCATTGAAGTGTACGCGTATAACTTAGTGAGCCAGATTCCATGGCTGACAGGTTTTATATAAGAGATAACAATGTATATGTGTATGGCATCATGCAATAAATTTGTTGTTACAATTGCACTTAATATTTAATTTCAAATTTTTGGTGTTCAGGTTTTACCCATGTGGTCATTTATTTCATCATGTACAAATTAAAGTAGATGGAACTATTATATTAAGTCGGAAAGAGATACATAATCTAATAATAGTGGTAAAAATTCCAGCCATGTTTAAATTCATTGTGACATAAATATTCTAAAATTTTTGGCAGTTAACGTACAAAAAAAATTATATAAATCTTTCATTACTTCAATTACTTTATTTTTAAGTGATCGCAATGTATATTTTAAGTCAAATTTGTCATTCTCCCGTAAGCAAGGAACGCGTTTAGCACATTAGCTTGTATATTATTATTTTACCGCAAACCAATTCAGTTACATAAACAATTCGAATTTGAATCAATATTTGATATTATAGGTTCGAGATCAATCTAATAAAGTTAAAAAAGTTAAAAGTTAAACAGAACTCTATATGAACCGGTATATTTGAGTGACTTTGTAATTGTATTATATAGGGGGATTTACAGCTAACATATTATCGATTTACGGAACCTTCAATAACAATATTAAATGTTAATAACATTTAGTAGGGTGGACTATTAAAATTATATTAAAGTGGATTACCATAAATTGATATTTAGGAAGGTTATATCACAAATTAAATTAATACGCACATTACCTGGAGTGGACAGAGTTTATTTTTTATTAGTATTTGCACATAATTGCACCTATACCTAATTTTGGATATAAGTTTTGAGCTTCCTAAAAGGAAAAATCAGATTTATTAGTTTTCTAATAAGCCTGGGTAAGTGCTAAATTTTTTAACTTATTCAATCCGTTGGAAATTTATTGCCAAAGTTCCACTACACTTTGTCTCCTAACGTGTCGACAAAGAATTGCCAACGTTTCATTACAATTTTGCACCGAATGTGATGCTTAATTCACTACAATTTGTCGCCAAATGTAAACGCACAGTTTTTCCGCTCAACGAGATACTACAATCACCTTAAAAATTCGACTGTTTTGTTTTCTGATTAGACAGCTGTCCCATATTTAGTGTTGTAATCCGATCATATAATCAAAATTGTTTATGTGTCCTTGTCCAGTGCGTATGTTCTTTTTGTAGAACCATTTTATCTTAACTACTCAACAGTAGGAGTCGCTTTAAATATTTAAAAATCGTTTGACTAAGTTTGGTATCATTGTTTACTTTCCGAACTAACCTCGTTTGTGTTAACTGATACGCTATTGCTAGAGGTAGGGGGCGGAAATATAATTATAGAAATAAAAAAGGTTGTATATGTACATTTTGTAACAACATTAAATTTAACATACTTTGATGTTTACACTAGATGAAAGTTCATGCAGTTGCTTCGTGTATTGTAAAACAATGTGGAACATAATGTTTGGTTATAACCACTGAACTCAACTTATACTAGAACGCACGCTTCGTGCACCAGCCCGATCCGAGAAAGAGAGTAGCAAGGGACATCTCTGTCCTACTCTCGGGCGTACGAGCAACAGTTCATTGTCAAGTCGCAACCTTTGAAAAGGATTTGATATGTTTTGAAAAATTTAATGATAATTTGTTAATAACATGAGCATTTACAAATATCCATTGAAACCAATTTTACCTACTGTTATACTCAGTCATTTTGCAAAAATAATGAACTTTTAAAATACTTTCAAGGTACGATATAATCAATGGTATGCGTTAAACTATAAAAGATGTAAAGTGCATTTTATAAATTAGACGTAGTTACTCGTGTTCGGCAGTTAAGCGAGTTTGATAGGGGTCGAATTGTGGACTTACGAGAGGCTGATTTGTCTATAAGGGATATAGCCGATAGAACATAACGGAGTTTAAACACTGTGGCAGTCTGTGTTCGGGTATGGAACCAAGAGAGCCGTACACGAAGAGCGAGAGGTACAGGACGTCCTCGAAGAACCACAGAAGCCGAAGATCGCCAGTATTGGCTCTACGGGACCGCCGCTTCTCATCTATACGGCCGATTGCAGACCAGTGGTTTACAGAACATTGAAGGGCGATTGCGATGCGAACTGTTTATCGCCGGATAAGGAATAACCTTTAGATTCTTTTCATACTGTACCCATTTTGTGCTACCACTGACTTCTGGGCACCGACGTAATCGTCTAGTGTGGTGTAGAGAACAGGGAAATTGGGAAAAAGGATGGAATTCAATTGTCTTCAATGCTGAGTCCAGATTTTGTTTGGGCACGCATGACGGTCGTGCAAGGGTGAGAAGACGGCATGGTAAAAGACAAGATCCCCAATTTTCTGTGGAAAGGCATGTCCACCACACAGTTGGAGTGATGGTATGGGGGACTATTATTGGAGTATTGGAAGTAGGTTACCTTTGGTCTTCATTAGAGGTAACATGACCGTTGCGCGCTACATCCAAGAGATCGTAGAACCCCATATTGTACCTTATGTTCAGACCATCCCCAACAGCACATTCCAATAACACAACACACGACCTCATGTTGCTAGGGCTTCTTTGGCTAATTTTGAAGCCAATTAAGTTACTTTGTTGCCTTGGCCACCGAGATCTCCCAATCTTTCACCCATCGAGCACGGCTGTGATATTATGGGAGGAAGATTAGTCAAATTACCCACACGCCCCTTTTGGAGCATTCAGTTTTAGGAAGTACTTTACAATCAGGAACTTTATTTCTACGTACTGTTCCTAAGCAATGAATTCCAAATTTGGCCAGGTAATCAATAATTTGAATAGAAGTATAATAATTATCAAAATACAAATTGTAGAAACAATTTCTCGGAATCGTTGGGCGAATCACGATATTACTATTTCCTTTCGGGATTATTCTCAGTTCCTGTGTATATTTCAAATTTGTAGCAGTATCCAGATATTCCAGCAAGTGTAAATAATTTATACCCCTACTTATGTGGCTTTAGCGGCATATATTACTTGATGTGATGACGCGCCTTTGTGGCACACATCTGCTCATACAGAGACAATTTCTCTTCCATCGATAAATGGTCAAGTACTGGTCGTAATTTGTACAATTGTAAGATACAATCGAATTGTCATTGAAATGAGGCATTTTAAGAATTAGTTCATAATAATCTCGACCCATTGTTTTCTGAAAAACTTCAAGTGCAATCCCTTGTTTCTATAATAATCTTATATTAGGCAAACAGGAGATGGAAGAAAATATGAAAATATCTAAATATTTCATTAGGTCATATTTGGGCATAATTAGAGGCTTCGCAGGGTTTTGTTGGACACAGTATCGAATAGTTTCTTCTAAAACATTATCCAGAAATTCGTCGTCAAAAAAATATCTAAAAAATTGGAAGGTAGTCTCTAGATCTGTTATACGTTCTGGAAAATTAGAATTTCCAGTAAATTTCTTTGGAATATTCCCAATATTTCCATTTCGCTAGATCAAATTTCTTTTCACCGAATTATCATATTTGCGGCATGCTTGGGACGTTGGATTCGGTTCTGCATTGGCCACATTTTGAAATAACTCATTCTCATTTTCAGGGGGATTTATAATGATTACATTTTATTGATAATTGTCAGCACTTCTATTGAAGACCTCAGGAATATTTGGTCGTTTCCCTTCGACGTCCGAATCATCCAATTCATCTTCACTTCCCGATGGAATTTCGCCCAATAAATCGAATAGCTCTTCAGTAGGTAAACTATCCAAGTCCATTCTTTCTCCAAGCTTTTTGAATATTAAAGCCAGCTGTATAGAAAGAAAAGGCATATAAAAGATTGTGTAACAAACTATTTGCAATAAAAAATTAGTAGAAAAAATTTTTTTTTGTAATTTCCTACTTAATTTTTTTTCAGGTTATAATCTTATTATATATACTATAGAATATATTGCATTGTATTGTATTATTTATTATATTGTATTTTTTATGTAATATACAAGAACACAGGAATATAGTAATAAACTTATACAGGGTGTCCGCGGTACGATGAATTCGTGTACGTATTCTTTGAAAAGTTTTAAGCCCATATCCCCTAAGGGGATATGGGCGGTTGAAAAAAAATGTAAAAGTAAGTAAAGAGAATACTCTTACTTACTTACTGACTTACATCACAAACGAAATACAGAATATAAGAACTGATTTATTTAGGTGAAATTTCGGCAAACGACAAAACGCACAAAAAAGAAGGAATAAACTAAAATCGTACACAAAAATGCAAATGGCAGTTAAACTAAAGTGATGATGATGAAGGTTTTGGATGAGTGTAAACATGGCGTCATAGTAGCCCACTGACTTTCTAAAACGCTCCTGTGAAAAAAACAGGTATTGTTGTACCTACTAAATTTATCTGCGCGAAATACTTACGTTTCACGCAACAATTTCAATATTGTAGAACCAGAATAGGAAGTTCCCGTATTAATCGTTATAATCATAAGTGAAATCTTAATTATTGTAAGGATGGTAAACTTTGTTGTTTCTAAATTCAATAAAATTTATTTTTTTACGGATCTACAGACAACGAGTGAGTCTGAGAAAGTAAAGCCAAAGATCAACCAACGATTTAATAATCCTCAAAAGGAGATTATAGCTTACGTAACATCCAGAGAGGAATCAGCTTATTATACATATTGTGGTAATTGATATTTCCTTCCAGCTGTACTAGTAAACCTTCTGGTGGATATTCTTTCAAAATCCGTGATGCTTATTAAGATTCAGGCCGAATAAAGTTTTACTTGTCTTTAAATACCAATTGTGGATCGAGAGCATATTGTAACAACACCAAATATTATGGGATTACTTACAGTGTGTCCTAAAACACATTGTAATATGTATATTCTCTTACACCTAAACAGTGTTTAGCAACTAATCCGTCCTTATTGTAAAGAAGAGGTTTCAACTATGCAATACTATATTGTACTTACTCTACAACTATACAATAAGTTATCGTAGTTATATTTTTTAAGTGAATGTATTACAGAAAGTGCCCATCTCTTAATGGGTTGATTAATTAGTAACAAAAAATAATAATTAAATAATTACCTACATATCTTGTATTAATACAGTTTTGTAATGTTTCGGTCCATAAATTACTCAAAAGGAGGTATGGCCATCCTCAGTACAAATCACAGCTGCGTTAATTGTACACAGTTATTGTATACAATTAACACAAGTGTGATTTTAATATTAGGACGTTACGTATACTTTATGTTTGTTTACTAGATTTTTACTATTTGTGATTAGTATTGTGATTGAATTAATTTACATTTATAGATCATAATTATATAATGTGTAGTTCTTTAATTTGTTTTTTGTATACAGTTATTTGTTCTGAGGATAACCACACCTCCTTTTGAGCATTTTTTTGCCGAAATATTTAAAATTATATAAATGCGAGATACAGGGCCCGCCAGTGAAGCGGGAAATTTTGAAGTACCATTTTTTTCAAAAATGTTTGTCATCAAAACTTTTTTTACAGGTTTGAGCAGAGGAAGATATGCCATTTTATGTCTTAAAAATAATTCAGCTCGAGTGAGAGCCATTTTTGTGTAAATACTTTTCTAATCTAGATTGAAAATTTTCCATTACTCGGCGGGGCAAGACAAGGTGAATTCGCTCAATTTCTTGTGTAATGTTAATTGCTAAGTCCGGTAAGGTTTGTGGTCTATTACTGTATGTCCTGCTCTTCAAAAATCCCCAAAGGAAAAATCACAGGCTGAAATATCAGGGATCATGCGGGCCACGAAATGTCATCATGGTTGGAAATGAGACAGCCCGGGAAAGGTTCCATTACAGCAGTCATAGACACGCGAGCAGTATTACTTGTAGCCCTGTCCTGCTGAAAGTAATTGATGTCCGGAAACCTAAATAACTCTTACGCCACAAATGTGCTGATCATATGTGAGTAGCGGTTTTCCGTAACAGTTGTGGTGTTTCCTCCATCGTCTTGAAAAAAATATGGCCCAATAATACCAGATGATGAAATTGCACTCCATGCTGTAAGTTTCGGATTATGTAACCGATTGTGGTGTACCTCTCATGGGTTTTCGTCATTCCAATAGCGACTATTCTGCTTGATTACATATGCGTTTAAATGGTAAAGTGCTTTATCTGACATGAACATGTGCTGAATAAAGTTTTCATCATCATGTACACGTCGCCATATTTCTTCGCTGAAAATCCTGCGAGCAAGTATATCACCATATTTCAACTCTTGGACGACTTGAATTTTGTAAGGGTGGAAAGATAAGTCTTTATGTAGAATTCGTCGTAACGATGTGTCGCTAATGTTAAGTGCAGAAGCATGTTTCACTGCAGAACGCAGTGTACTACGTGTTACTGCTACTTGCACTCTATCAATGTTTTCCTCCGTTCTTATAGATCTTATTGCCTCTTTATGCTTCAAGTTTAATGTGGAGCCAGTTTTTTCAAACCTTCTTACCCACTGTATAGTTGCATGAGCGGACGGCACACTTCCAGGTCGTGGAACATTGTAATTATTACGCTATAATCGTTGTACCGAAGTCACACACTCACCATTTTTATAAAACGATTTTAAGCAAAAAAAAATTGGCCGTAAAATCTCTTGATGTTTCGGCATGCGATTCTTTGCGGATTTCTGAAGAGCGGGGTATAGAGTAATAGACCACAAACCTTACCGGAATTAGTATCGACCATCGAATAAGAAATTGAGCGAATTCAACGTATCTTGCTCCGTCGAATAACCGAAAATTTTCTAAGTTAGAGGAGTGTTTACAAACACATGGTTCCCATTTGAGCGGAATTATTTTTGAGACATAAAATGACATACTTTGCTCTACTCAAACCTGTAAAAAAAGTTTTCAAAATAAACATTTTCTAAAAAAAATGGGTACTTCAAAATTTCCCTCTTCACTGGCGGATCCTGTATATGGCTTAAGACTAATGAATTATTTTTAGTTATGAATCATGTATGGAAAAACCAGTGTCAAGGTTTTTTCTGTGTAGGTCATTCCAATGGCTAAGTTTGGTGATAGTAAACTTGCATAAAAAATCAAAACTTATATCTAAATATTTTGTACTTTACAGGAGTATTAACTTTAAAATTTTTGTTCCAGGTAAGGCATACTTGATCACATCCACTGTTTAAACACAAAAAAAAGGTAACGTAAAAAATGATGGGTTTAGAGTGTTTGAGTGTTTCACACGCTATTTGAGTGATTTCAAAAAGATTCATGCGCAAAATACGTAAAATATATGAATAAAACGTTCATTTAGGATTAATAACTGAAATTTCGGGCTGATATAAACCCGTTCACGAATAATGATGCTTTCCATCAGGTTCCATGTCACTTCTTGTGTATTTCTAGCTTTAGAGGAAAGTCTGTAAATATTTTTTTAAAAATAATTTGTTTTTAGATTCTTTTTCTGAATATTTTTCTTAGATTAATTAAAAAACCACCTTATCCGAGGCCCCAAAATAATTATTTGTGGACATCTAGAAAACTATTAACTTTTGCTTCGTTTGCAAAAATTTTATTGTAGAAAACAAAGTTAAACAAACTGGTCTTTCTTATTTCAACATTTTTTCAAGTTATCTATTATACACAAAACAGAAACGTGATCAAACTGTTACAACTATGTACTTAAATATATGCCATACATGTCAAGTTAATGTTAGTAATTCGGCCAAATGTGGCATAATTACGAGATTATGATGCAATAGAGTGCGTTAGAAGAATCAGTACACGAGGGATTATGCAATAGGAAAATCGTACCAGACAAAGGACAGTTATATTCATTCATTATCATTTACAAAACGTCTAAAAAATTTATGCAGTAAGAACTATCTGAAATCCGATTGGCAACCTGGAATAACTATATTTAGCACTTGCATACAAAATTTCAGCGCACGCTGCGATTTATGTTGAATGTCTTCAATCGATTCAAAACGGTATCCTAGGAGCGGTCTTTTGAGTTTGGGAAATGGTCTGAAGTCACAGAGTGATAAACCATGCGAATATGGTAGTTGTGGAGCAATATTTATTGAATTTTTGGCGAAAAACTTCTGAAGAGCTAATGCAGTGTAATATGGCGCATTATCGTGATGCAAAAACAAAGTAATATTCCTTGTTGACAGTTTGGCCCGGAGGAAGAATATTGTAATGCACAACACTACGATAAACGAGGAAAACTGTCCGGATAACCTTGGTTTTTGAGCCACTTTGGCGCGATCATTTCGGTCTTGCTTCTCCTTTCGCACCATATTCACTGGCTTGTTCGTTTGAAATAGAAGTCTCATCTCCCGTAATAATGTGTTTTACAACGTATTGGTAACCAAAAATTATTTCTTCACAAATTTTAACGCGACGACCTTTTTAAAAAAATGGAGTGTTTTTGGTGCCAAACGAGATTTGACGCGTTTGAGGCTCAAAACGTCTGTTTAAGTTGAGTTGGATGATCTGTTTGAAGTGCCAACATTATCCGAAAGCCCCTAATTGTTAATCGACGGGTTTTGAGCTCCAAATCTCGGATTCGGTGGACGTGACTTTCATCCGTAGAAGTTGTTGGTGGTCCGGAGCGCCCTTTGTTTGCAAGTCCTTGTCGTCTTTCTTTGAACTATTTACGCCACTTCCGACAAAGTCTGTTGTCCGAAGGCTATCTGCAACATTCTAAATGTTTCCGCAACATTACGTAAACAAAATTTAATGCAACTGCTTTGCCCACCAGAACCGCACATTTTAAAAATCGCCGAATTTTCATCGCACAAAACTAAGCGTAGCTGCTACACTAATCACAATTGTGTTGTGAAATTTGCCAGATATATCTGTCACTTTGATAGCAGCTTACGCACTCGATATAGCCGCTTAATTTATATACAAAGCTGGACACATAATACTTCACGTGAGCATTTAACATACTAGGTAAGACGTCGCTTTAAATAAAGCTAATACACGACCCTTTTAGCCTTCGAGTCCAGCTCTAGATTTCGGGCTTTTTCGACGTTACCTTCTGCTCATTATTTAAGCTTGGCTGCTCTTTAACACGAAGAATCAATTCAAACCAACAGTATTCGCTAATCGATTCATCTTATTGAAAATTGCAGACACGTACTTGTTCTATGGGTCATCAAAACCGCCCCATTTCTCTGTGACGCGCCCAGAAATGCTAAAGCCAAATCTAAAATTCCAAACAAAATCAAACCTTAGATAAATATAGCAAGCTTGAATCTGTTGGCCTTATCATGGTCTCTTGCCAATAAATAGAAAGTTGTTACATTAATTTCAATTATACGAAATTTTATGCTTCAGTGTTGCTACGGGTTTTATTCCTGTTTTCTCGCGATTACAGATTGTGATCGCATTGTAGTAATCTAAACAGATGTGGATAGATACCTGGCTTCGATCTCTTCCCTCATGCTTATGGTGTTCATTCTTTAATAGTTCATAAGCGTAATTGCCAATTGTGTCTGTTACACGACTTCATACTATAGAAAAACAGAACATGTGTAATTATATATTTATGTAAAAGACTCTACTTGCTAACGATTCAATAGCATCCAAAAGGTTGATGGTATAGATTGAATATATCTGATTAACTAGTGTCTGTGAGAAGAGATTAATTATTATAACTCAGATAAGCGACTCTTACATATTCAATTATTGTTTTTGTCTTCTTCATTTAGATCCAATCTCTATTCAACCGGCCAGTTACGAAATAAGGATCTCGACTAAAACTGTAGCTTTTTCTTGCACTGTATATATATCGTGTGAAGATCCGAACCTATACTTGCGGAAAATCGTCGTGCACAACATGACACCTCATCTTCCAGAACAACCCTTTTATGTGAACCTTCTTCATTTACCTTTCTATGCTGGTCGTATGTTGGTGCCTAAAAGTATCCATATTCCGGTTTCTTGCATAACCATTTACTTGATAAAGGAGCTCCTGACTGATACAGTGATCTTATACACAATCGCAGTCAGTCCATTTCTCTCGCTATCGGCTAGTTTTCCTCAGTCCTGTTTTTCTTTGAATTACCATTAGTACGATTAAAGCGTTCAAAAAATATTTCAACTCTGCTTTCCACAGATTGTCGATAAATTATTTTTGCCAACAAACAATTTGTACCACGTTATCTTGACAGAAAATCCATCTCAATCTATTCTTCATAGGAAAAATTAATTTGCTCTCAAACACAGATCAACGACTATATTGACAACTAAATTCAATCATTTTGTGCAATAGTTTTTAAAGCGAAATAACAAGCAAAAGGCTACATAAATGAGGTATGAACATATCGAAATTTGACCTACGGAATAAAATATCCTGTATTATCAAGGTTTAGTAACTTCTCACTATGACATGGTATATAAACGAGGCTGAAGGCCTCGCCCACCCCACCAAAGGTATTAGGCTATTCTACTCCTTGTTCAGAGAAACAAGCCAAAAGTACCCATTCTAACTTCACGATACTAAAAAATCTATTTCTTTGCTCTACCCTTTTCGAGTAGTTACATTTATATAGTACATGTTCGGGTGTACCTAGCTCCCCGAATGGGCACGTAGCCTTCACGGGTCAGATTTTAAAGCTCGCATAGTAATAACTGGACGGAAAATCGCTCGTAAGTAACCATACTGCCTCTTTTCCAAGGGAAAACCTATTGAAAAGACACTTATCGGAAATGATTGTACAGAATCCAGCTTTTTGTATCGTTTGACTACGGCTGCTGCCCTAATATGTATCTGTCGTTACGGTGATTGAAATGGGGTTTCCAAATATATTTGTACCGTTCCAAAGGAGATACTGCGCAGTTCCTAGCTAGCCCGGTTACCGCGGTGTTCCTCTTACTTTTTTCTAAGAGCTAAGATGGTATGGTATATTTTTAATGGATAGATGTCAAGATGTTTATATTGGTTTATAGAGTTTAGCGCGGATAGGGCGTCTGATTATAAATTGACCGAGTTCATGAGTACCACATGCGCTCTAACTTATTTTAAACTCGTACAGATTGCATGTAATTCCGTTAGTTCTACCGTGTACTCCAAGGGTAATGGGGACCACTTGGTATATATTATCTTATTGTACAGCCACACTAGGACAGTCTAGTCCCGTTGCTTATACTCTTATGTGTATATAGTTATATCAGAATTTTTGGGTCGGCTCCCTGAATTATTTATAGGCTTTAGAAATGCGTAGTAAGAAAGGCTTTTGTATTGACTTTAATAGATTTTGGACTTTATTGTCAAGAGTGATGACACCACAAACTTCTATCATGTACAACATGGTTGGCCTTATGGTCAAAACGTACATAATTTTAGGCATGCCTAGTAACATTCCCCAGGTTTTGTCGTGTTGGGGATGAGTATGCGTGAAATTTTGACATCTTGTATGTGTCACATACGGTTTTATGCAAAGAAGGAGTGGGTGGACAATGCAAGTTAGGCGGGTTTGGAAATGGGAGGTTACAATATAAGACGTAGAATCGTTAAAACTTAGTTTCAACTACTGTATACTTACCATAAAACAACAATTAACAACAATCAATCCGGGAACATTTGTCTCTAGGCGTCACCCCATTCTTCATTTTCTCGAAAGTAAATAGTACTATGCGAGGTGTTGAGTTAATCCTATCTGACTGTGGAAGATAGAATTGTAGCACACTCGAAAAAATCATACACCACTCAAGTTCATACATTTGATTCGTACAACAACCTTTCACTTTGAAAGAACACGATAAATTTCGTCTCAGTAACCTTAATACACGTCAATTCCACTTTGAAAACTTTTAGGTTCAATTGCCCTTAAAAATAAATTCTGAAATAAGCAAATATGCCCAATTTGGAAAATTAATAATTCGGTCTATTAATTTGTAACCACTAAGGCAATAATTCGTATCCTAAAAATTGAAAAACGTAACGATGAGTGCTTCTCTTATGAATCACATATCTTATCAAATACTGTCCAAATTTTTATCTTTAAAATGTATTTACACATTCACAAGCATGAATGGATCGGCGTAATCCAAATCTGAAATTTCTGCTTAATAAACAAATAGTGATAAATATTGTATATTCAATGACTATTAATGAATGCAAAGTGATTAAATTTAGTAATGGATCTAACTCAAAGTAAACAATTTTCAGGTCAATTATTTATCCAAAATATCAAAAGGTTGATTATGTTTAAGCGGTGTAATGTCACACAAAGAAAATAATGAAACCTTAGAATATCATATTTGTTCTTTTTTCTAAACCGTAAGGAAGGTCCATGAAAATTTAAACAAAAAAAATTAACTAATCAAACTCTGTTAACCAATTTTGTAAACATATTCGATATATTTCTTCCGAGAAGCAACACATACACAAAAAAAAAACAATTCTCATAGGTTAAGGTTCCTAAATCTTATAATCCAAACATTTCATAACCGGTAATGGAGATTGATTATCCTTGACGCCTGAAATAAAATTTACAATGTAAACAATGACATCTCTAAGGAAAATCAAGCTTCTACCATTCAAAAATCCAAAATTATTATTACATATATAAATTCCGTAGTCCTCTTATCAGGTGTAATGTCGTATCCACTTCGGTTGATTTGTTTTGATTCATCCTTAATATACCTACGCACTCGTTACTGATAAGCGGTCTTCAACGAGGTTTCAGTACGGCCGCCGCACTATTCGTTAACTTAAATTTCCATGTGCATTCACGCCTTTAAACGCGTATAAGAATTAGGCAATTAGGCCCTGCTAAAAAAATTTTTGTCACAGAATATTTTAATTAGATTTGATTAGTAAATTCTGAATTGTCTGTAAACGGTAGATTTAGTGCTTTTAACAATCACACAAATACTGTTTGATTTAATTTATAGAAATTAACATACCTTTATTTGGTTACATAGATAATCACTTCAAGTTCCTTTTTAGATGACGCGTTCTTTATACACATTGCTTTCAACTCAATAATTGCTGTTGATTACAAATCTGTGTAAACACTTCTTAAATTTTGGAAAAACTCAATAGCAATTTCCAATTCTTAATTATTTTATTTGTAAACTTTTAAACACTTCATCCCCAAAATGGGTTTTGCAGTAGACTAATATGCACTGCGACATGAATTATTTACAAATAAAGACCAGCATAGATCGTTATGGTCTCACAAAATACTCGCGCTCCACAACGCTCTTAAGCATAATTTTGAGCCCGAGTATCTCTCCTTCTTGATCGTTCAAACCAAAACAACCTATCTCAGAACAGTTTCTAACGCGCGCCTTTGTCGGGCAGGTAATCGTAAAATGGCCCGAATGTAATCGAACCTATAAAATCGCTGCATCTTTAAATTTTTACAAAAACCTTAAAAATACTTCGAAAAGACTCCATTTCACATTCAAATTCACATCACTGTCCTGATCTAGAATCAACATTTCATAGAAGTCCCATATGTTCGCAAGCCTTCCTTCTGCAAAATTTAGTAAATTCTAACACCATTTGTCCTTGAACACGCAACAAAGTTTTTCATTGTGCAATACTATGACATTTATGCAAGCAAAAATATGCATACATATTCTGCCTTTACACTATAATACAATATCAACACATCATAAATCCACACGCCATCCATTTACAGCAATTTTAAACTCACATTGTCTAAAATATAGTAGCATTTATTCATTACCGTCTCAATAGGGGATTTACTAAAACATAATTTAAATTTAATACTGTCAACTTATAAATTTTTATACAATATTTCAATACTATTTTAAACGATACTTAACGATTTACTAAAAATTGTAGTCTAGTAAATGGTTGTAATAGGTCGATTTTGTGTTACAGATGCCTAAGTTTGTATACCTACATGTTTATATGAATGGTGGCAGGTAAGAATGGGCGACATCAACTCCAAGCTATAACTATAGGACAAAGAATTTCCGTAGAAATTTGGATTCTCGCCTATAATTTCATCAAAATCTATCGAACAATACCGCAAAGGATCCATTTAAAATAGAGGAAATGTAATATACTAATAAACGAGTTTAATGGACGTCGCTTAGAATACATAATAAGTTTTAAGTTGTAAAGTGAATATGTTTTCCTGCAATAGATACAAACACAAATGGTTGTTTTATTACTGAGGCCATTGTCACAACAGTTCGCACATTTACACAAAATGGTTATCAAATAAAGTCTTTTGAACGTTTGAAAAATGATACTTATATTTTAATTGAAACTATCACATAACCCATTAGGTTTATACTTGCCTTCGTAACAAAAAAGGTACATTATTAATATTTATTAATAAACTATTACACTAAACTGAAAACAAAGAAAAAATGGTAGTAAAAGGGCCACCAATTTGCTATCAATATATAATACACAAAAAATTTGTACAAGGGGACGAAAACCAGATTGTTGAGTATAAATGACTTTTCACCCATTTCAACCCTCATCAAAGTGTAAACAAAACTTTTAACAATAGTGTGTCGAGCTAGTTTTAATCAAATATGGAAAGGGTAACCAATTTGACTAAAGGACGGATAAAATGATTTAATAGACACTCAAATTAAAATTGTTCCTTTAATAATATACAGAGTAAGTTTATAATGCCCAATTCAGTAAAATGGTAAAATGTAGCATTTCATATTAATTTTGCTCGTGTGTAAAAGTATTTGACAGAACCTTTCAAAATTATAGAAAAAGAAACGTCATGCAGTCCCTTTTACATTATATTTTCAATTTCCGACCATCTGCGATAAAATACCAATTCCTTTGTATATTTGAATAGAGGGAGTGTAGATACAATTCACGTATAAGATGATTGTAGTGTTTCCTGCACTTCCAGCACCGTAAGGTGTGAATACCACAAAAAGCTCACAAAGGCATACTAACTTTATACTCCCTGTACACTTCTTATCTGGTATAAGGGTATAACTATTATGAACGTATACAATATACATACATCTATAATAATATTTGCCACATGGGACCTTCTTTCTCGCCCCCATGTCAAATGTGGTGCTATAAAATATGTAAATGTTTAAACTACAACTAACCGTGCAACTATTAAAATATTTATTTCGCATTTTTACGTTGTTCTTCTTTATTTCGGTACTGTTTGATTATGCGTTTTACTATAAGTATACAAGTTAAAGGGCTATAGTTTGCTTAGCCCTTGTTACTTTATTAGTCAGGTGCATTTCAATGTTGTAACATTGGAAATTATAAGGATTAAGGGGTTTTGTCACTGCTTTGTAGGAATTCTATGAAAATTTGGTTTCAGTCGGCGATATTTGTACTTCAATATACAATAAAACTTACTTAAAGTAGTAAAATGCCTGTATTTTCATTTAATTAATAGTATTAATATTTTACCGCCATCTACGATATGTATTATCAAATGAACGACTGTAATCTTTAGAAATAGAAAGAAAGAATACATTTTCGTGGCAATGGGAAGTATGTAAGATAGTTTTAAATCAACGATGAACGTTACAAACAAGATATACCCACGTTCCACACAAAAATAATAACCACCGAACGCGTTTCAATAGCTAAGCTATCATCATCAGCGGTCGAACGCTGATTATGATAGTTTAGCAATTGAAACGCGTTCGGTGATTTTTATTTTTGTGTGGTATGTGGATGTAGCTTGTTTGTTACAGATCCTGTTACAGCTCCAGTGTTCCAGATTTTTTTACGTTGAATATGATTATATTAGGGTAAACTTTAGATAGGCGCTTTCTTTGTAGCGCCAACTGCTTGATGCGAAGTACTCTGGACACAATAATTGAATTTCATTTCCAGTTGCAAAAAAATGACATTACTGTTTTATATTTCTTTATTAAACTATGAAGTGATGAACGAATCAAATAGTTCTCTGTATTCCAGTGCATTGAGTAGTGATCTTGACACGTTCCAAAAAACACAGTTGTGCACCCCACCTTTTCATAAGCCACATCATGTTACACCATCAATCCTCACTAGGCATCGGGTAGTTTTAAAAAATAAGGAGATTATCGACTAAACTGACCAAAGAAGGTCGTCGGTTTTAGCACCATGTAAAATATCTGAAATATTTCTTTAAAACTTCACACTTACTCCCATATAAATCTCAAAATCGATAATATACGTCAAAAGGGGGAACTGCGCTTATTAAATTTACTAGAGTCCAAAACAATGAATAAACAATCGTTACATAAATTTTGTTAACATAGGATCTCAAAATATTAACAACGCTGCTTAATGTTTGCATCAATAAATAAATGTTGTCCATCTCAATCATTTATACCCTTCCTTTCGCCGTCATAACATTAAAATGGGGCAAGGATAATAACCACGCTATATTTAACTAAACTCCTTGAAAAGTGCAATCCTGAAACAACATAATACTTAGATCTTGAACAAATAGGGAAGCAGAATTTCCATTCAAATCTTTAAGCGTCAAATTCTTTTTATAGAGGACTCTTTACTTTAATTTGCATGAATATTTAATTTATTTACAAAAAAATTATATACACAAGGCTGTAGATAAATAGTAACCATTAACACGTTTAATCACTCTATAATGTTGATATAAATTTAGACATGATGTATCGCTTTTCAATTATCAACTACTTCAGTGGAAACGTAATTAAAATATAAACCATCTAGCAAACCTCGAATACAGCAGTCACCAATAATAGCTTTGTACGTCAGTAAAAAAAATTAGCATTCAAATTCATTTAGAGATGAATTTTGTCAAAATTTTTCCCCGAAATACGCTACAGATAGAAAACAGGATAGCATCTAGCTCAGCCGATATTGGATCACTAAAGCGGTAGTGCACTGGATACGTGGGTGGTGTGACCGTACAGTATATAGATATCCAAGCTTCCACGTGGTTTTAGATAAGACAACCCCTAAGCTACGGGGAAGTGAAGCTGTAAGAGAATACATAAGTAAACACTATAAGCAAGTAAAATACCTGATAATTTAGTAAAGCTAAACTATTTATTCTAAAACCAAAGTGTAATCCAAAGATTAAAAAATCAGTAGTCAATGACTGACTTAGATATTACTTCTATTTAATGTCTCAAAAAATGAAGAAATAAGCAGATTCATTGATAACCTATATGAAGATTTACCTAAGTGTCCAATATAGAAGTAAACAGAGGTTCAGTAGTAAATTGATAAGTAATTGATAAGTAATAACTTTTGTAGTGCATTACGGTACGTTTCTAAGAAACTATGAAATGATTTATTTTGACTTAAAAAAAAGAAAAAAACTTCTAGAAGGATATTTACAAAACACAAAATTGTAACTGAAATGACTAAAATACTTGATTTCAACTAGCAACGGTATCTGTTAGTAACATAAGTCTTAATTTTTATTAAGCAAACAGACTTCATCTTGGTAAGACCGTGATCACTTTTTTGTCTTACAAATGTGACAAGTACCCCTTTTGTTTTTATTATAAAAATTTAAGTAAAACCTGAACGTAAGATAAATACTGAAATCTTGAATATAACCCAGTTATACCGTGTACAAAACATTTATACTTAAAAAAGTCAATGTAGTTGTAAGGTACTTACAATCGCACAACTTGAGCTCTTTACTAAGTAGCTCTTAATTATATTAAAACAAAGAAATTTTAACACAGTTAGGTTTAATGGACTCCGTAGATAGGTGAAACATGTATCGAAGAATATAGTTTTTATCAAATAGTAAACAGGCAGCAGATTACCGTATGTCCCCAGGATGGTCTAAAAGAAATTATTGAAGTAATCAGTTAACATCGGTTTACTTTCAAAACTTACTATGACATAGTGAGTTTGTATAGAAATAATACAGAATGAAGTGGTTACGAGCTAATGGACGAAATACGAAGACAGTGGTTTTCGAAACCTCTTTACCAATTATGGTTAATGTTAATTAGTAGGTATAGTTTTACTGCTGGTGGCTAGCTAAAGGGAGTAGACTTTAACAATGTTTTTAGAGAAGCATGGCATACCTAATCCATCGAAACATATTAACAGAACGATAAAGATAAAACAAAGTCCATTAATAATTTAAGCTTTGATCAATCTCACATTAAGTGATGAAGTTAAAAAGACTAGGAAAATTTAAAGCTTCCTTCTTTGATTCACGAGAACCATCTCTAACCTTAAACGAAATGGAAATTAAATTGTATTTGACAACGTGAAACGCGCCTGTCCAACTCAAACTTCTTATTTCAGAAATTCTGCTAAAGAACTTTGCAATTTTTTTAAAGCTTCGAAATGTAAACACTAAGTCAAGATTGTGAACGAATATAATTAAAGTTGGAAACAAATTAAAAAATGTGTACAAATCAATTCAATAATTCAAACGAAGTGTAACAGTTTAACTCAATCATTGACCTTCGAATAATAATTTGTATATTTGACACAAAATGAACCGTAATACAAGTATTCAAAAACTAAAATTGGTAACGTTACAAAATTTTACACGTTTTTACCACTAACGCAATAACTTACCTAGCCCTGTTCTACGCAAATCTTAATAAAAAATATAGTAGTGATTGAATATTAAATGGTGTCAATGGAATTTATTGATTAGTCAAAATATAGAAATAAAACTACTCAATTTTGATGTTGAAATAACTAAAGTGACAATTTTTAACAAATAACATTTTTTACGTATGCGAATAGCTCTGTAATCCTAATTAGCTGAAACACAACGGTAGTCCAAAAAGAAATGTTCACGTAAACAAGTTGTGATACAAAGGTCTTTCGTGGTACTTAACAAGGTACTTGTATTATTTAAAAGCTATTACGGTAGTTCGTTTTGTTCGATAACTGCTTTAGTTGCTTAATTAGCGGCCCTTGATTTCAAAACACTGTTCTTTACGCATTATGAACTGTCAAAAAAACAGCACTTCTTCACAAAGCTTAATTGCCCACTGATACGCTTGAATAAACTTAATAGTAATTAATACTTGCCGAGTATCCATTTTAAATTCCAAGTCCCTGCATTTTGATTCTTCAACCTTACAAAGAATGTAAAGACCGAATCTCGACGTAATTCGTCCTTTACTTGTTTAACAATCGTGAGAACGGGTACACACAATAAATACACCTACTACCTAAGGTTGCTGTATCAATTCCCGTTTGCCAACAACGTATACTTTTTATACTGTATTTTGCTTATGCAGTCCTTGTAGAAGAAGTTACGTGCACTAAAGAATATGTCAAACAACTTATGGTAAACTACCCTAGAAGAAGGAACGTCACAAACATATATATATATATATATATATATATATATATATATATATATATATATATATATATATATATATATGATGGTGCGTACAACAGTGTAAACTGCGAATGGGTTCTGTTTGCGTTTGCTATGCTATCAAAGCGTGTTATACATATGTTGGCCTATAATTTAACAATTTTAAATATTAGCACTTATTCTAAGCTAAGGTACTAACAACACAAAATACCGAAAATATAAACCCCAAATAAAGCCAAAATACAACTACTCTATTAAAACAAATAATGAACGAACGCTCCTTGGAACGGGCTCTCCGGGCGGTTTCAAACCCACGTGAGTAGTCAACTCTTCAGATAAGGATAAACTAACTCAAAATACGTTGAAGAAATTAAGAAAAAATCATAAGATATTCCTGAATACGTCACTGATTTGTAGTTCGAAAGAAGAATTACATTTTTACTGTTAAAATATAGGTTTTATTCCTCGTTGAAATATCCCCAAAGAGATAAGGAGATAAAGACATAAAGGTTGACGGTCTCTACCTGGACACTGAGTAGGTTGGTGGTTACAAAAATTGGTATTTTTATCCTTGTGTTTTAACAGTTTTATACCTAACTATACAATAAAATTTTAACGTATTTTGATATTTCTAACATGACTTACTTAATTAACAGGACGATGTTCTAATTTGTTTTTTTAAGTAATTAATCGAAATTAAAATTAGAAGGTTCGCTTCCTTTCGTTCATTTTCTATCCGTTACACACGGGCGGCCTTGTCAACAAGGTGATGCTGGATAGAAGTAGGTACTGAATTTGCAGGTTTTTTCAAAGAGGAAATCAGATGTAATTGGTTATTGACGTGTTGAATTGATAGTACAAGGAATAGGTGTCGTTTGGCACGGAAGCTATAGAATGATGTTGATGGTGATGGGAGAAAAGAGTATTACAGGGTGAATTTATGACTTCGAGATAGGTGTATAAGGTGGTTAAACCTTCGGAAACGATTATTTTACTGGATTATGTTTTTATACAGGTGTGCTGAATAAAACTAAACGTTTTATGTAGTTTGGTATAAAAAATTCTCAACACCGGAATATTTGTTTAATTTAGCTTTTAATGTATAGGGTAATGCGATACAGAAAGTGGTCGGATTCAGGACTTCGGAAAAGGAGTAGATCACAAAATGGACAATTGCGTTAAGTCAGATAATTTTAATACCCGCTTATATTTACGTAAGTTCTACGGTTTGGAACTTTAGGACAATAAATAATTAGCGGATCGTGGTCTGGTTGATCGCTTTCCTTTTGGCAACACTCTGCATCCAGTAAGGTGCCTGGGGAGGCGTGTAAGTGTATTTTTTGTGTAAATTTGTAGATAGGATCAGTCAGTAGACTTGAGCAATCAGATCCGTTGCGCTTGCTTCCTGGTGGATACTGTGGGGTCGGCAAAATTTAGGCAAACAAACTTTCGGTCTGACGGTGTAACTAAACTTCTCCGGGAATTAAGCTCCCACTGGTACGTTCTCTACGGGTTTTTGTGTAGGTAAAGGCGACAGCCTGTTAGGGTGCAGAATTCAAGAAATGGTACGAATGAAGGTTTTGCGCTGGGTAGTCCGTCTTAAGGTTAAATAGATATCCGCTGAATGCTGGTGGTGGCGTTAAGTCAGAGATGGACTATTGTTTAAGTAGTGAGGCTAGAGGGGACTCTGACGTAAAAAATTCTGAACGTTTTCGTGTCGGCGTCCGAAGGGATAAAAATGATTATTTGAAAAGATGAAAAATTGGTTAATTACCGAACGGTTAATTAATTAATTGGGTTAGTTTCGGCTCTTTACGCTATGTGATTGAATTTATCATCATTAACCAAGTGCTAGATTCTTTTCGTATAAGATGGGGTTCGTTAATATATGCAAACGTGCAAACAGCAGTTGGTTGGTTACCTTAAACTTACAGTATGGAAGAATGCGTGTTTTTGATGTGTAAAGAATAGTTCATTACGCCTCTGAAAGTAAAAGATATGCGATTCTTAATAATTTGTTTACTTCCATTTCCCTAGCTAATACTATATTAGCAAACGTAAATTGACAGTGAGTCCACGTAGTTTTCGCTGTACATCTACTATGGTGTCATTTAAACTTAAACTTAAAACTGTATTATTACTCCTAACAGTGCATCTTTCTGATGAAATCGATCTCGATAGTGAAATTTCTTCTAAACTAAATATAATTACCCTGTACAACACTATCATTGGAGAAAGTGACACAGTTGACGATTTGAGGGAAACGATACGGTTTTACGAAATGTTGCAGATGACGTCTTACATTAATTTTTTTATTGGTTTTCAGCAATAATTAACCCAGCTTCTTACGAAACAAATAGCTATATTCACATGTATCATCGAAAATGTCTAACAACATTCACAATTTGTCTTATAAAACTATATCCGGAAAAACGCAGTGAAATTTTGAATTTTCCATTAACCATGAGCATCTTTCTAAAAGAAATCCTAAATGATCAAATTAAAGTGGTAGGACGAGCTGAGTAATTTGTGCCTGTAAGCTTTACAGTTCTGTTCATAGACAAAGCATAGTTTACAATGCAAAATGTCTATTAAGGTAGTTTGATTTATGACTCATTGAGCAACTATATAAATAAAATGACGTTTTGAGCTTTTAAATAACGTTGAAAATGTGTAAATAAATAATTGATAACCAGGATTTAAACATAACATTATAAATGGTAAATATACTAGGGACGCTAATGTGTGCTTCCGTTTTTACATTACTTTCATCAATCGATTAACATAAGTACTAATTAGTTCACATGGCTAACAATCGTTGCTCAGGTTATTAATCAACGATTATGTTTGATCTTCGCTAACCAGGAATGAAAATAGTAGTCCTAAGGGGTCAAACGGTAGCGCATACAATTTAAAGTAACTAAATTCATTTACTTTCGAATGCAAGTAATTGTTTACAAATAAGATTTTTTGTATAATAGAAATTTTCACAAATAATTCAAGATACAAATAACGGTTCAAGTTTAAGAATTTTGAAAAAAAAAAATAAAACTCGTTCGCGAAAATAATATAAAAGATGTGGATATTGTTTTATTATATCGCTAAATAAATAAGGCGATCTAAATCAGTTTTTTGGCAATTTCTTTAATTTTCCCGTAGTAAACAATGTGGCGACTTACAACGATACTGTCGGAATTTTTATATATTTAAAGCATTTAATCGGTTATATCAAACATTCCAGTACGACAAAATTGTAGAATTTTTGAGATATACAGGGCAAACGTTCCTTTATTACTAAAATTATGGTTCTTTGTTAAATTTGTAATTTTTAAGATCGTGTTAGAGATCCCGTGACATCATATGGTTTATCTGAGGTCTTGCATATGTTTGGCCAATTTTAAATTTATAAAGAAAAAAAAACGCATAAGAGAAAATTAAGCGGTGGGTATACTTAAGTCTCTAGTCACTATCCAGACTCTTTAGACAAGGAATGTAAGTTCAATTTCAGACTGACATGGACTGTCTTAATAATATAATGCGGTTGATTAATTTTAAAATTTACGTAACCTTTATGGGATGAAATATATAAACACTATGTGAAGTTCTCAAAAAATATTGGACAAAGGGTGCTGTATTAAAATTTAGCCAAAGCAATCCGATTTTTTTTGTGAAATTATCTACGACAGTTTTTTTTTAAAAAGACGATCACTGCAAAGTGATTAAAGAGAAACGGAAAAATACTTGGCGTGCCGACTGGTTCATGATTTCGTAAACAAAAAAGAAAATGGAAATTAAATTTTAACTTTTTGAAGATTACCTAGTGACGAGTAAATTGTATCAATTAAGAGGAACTCTTGAGATACACAAATTCTGACTTTGTAAGTAGTGAGTTCAAGAAGAAACACTGGATCCCGTGTAAATAAACAAAGCGAGAGCCGTGTTAGTGAAGCATACGTGGTTAACGAACATACTGCAAACCTCGTACGCGCTTATAAGCTAAAGACAGGTTGGCTGGTTTCAGCTTCTCTAAATAGTTTCGACGGTGTTCGAGAAGTGATCACAAATAAAAAGGATCCAGTTTTTTTGAGCGAAAGGGATTTATCTTTTAATCATATGAAAACTCATTATTAATCACATTGTACAGGTATTCTTCAAAACAGGGTTTTGTGTTCATCCATAACCATTTATTTTCATGGTTGTTGTTTAGAATAAGAAACTAGGAGATTAAGTATTAGTATTGAGAAACTACCTTTGCGCTCCATGTGAGTCATAAGATGTATTGATTTCTGTTAAATATATTGTGTTTATTACTATTACCTTCTTTATGTGTGTATGAGTGTATGCGCGCACGCGTGTGTGTTTGTGGGTATGTGTGTGTGTGTGTGTGTGTGTGGGCGCATGCGAGCATGCGTAGGGGTGTGGGTGTGTGAGTGGGTGCGTGCGTGCGTACGTGCGTGTGGGCGTGAGTGTGGGTGTGGGTGTGGGTATAGGTGTGGGTGTCAGTGTGGGTGTTGATGTGGGTGTGGGTGTGGATGTGGATGAGGGCGTGGGTGTGTGGGCGTGTGTGCGTGGGTGTGTGGACGTGTGCGTGCATGCATGTGCCTGTGTATGTTTGTGCATGTGCGTGTGCGTGTGCGTGTGCGTGTGCGTGTGCGTGTGCGTGTGCGTGTGCGTGTGCGTGTGCGTGTGCGTGTGCGTGTTCGTGTGCGTGTGCGTGTGCATGCGCGTATGCGTGTGCGTGTGCCTGTGTTGTTCCGTGTGCATGTGCGTGTTCGTGTGCGTGTGCTTGTGCGTGTGCGTGTGCGTGTGCGTGTGCGTGTGCGTGTGCGTGTGCGTGAGCGTGTACGTGTGCGTGTGCGCGTGAGGTGTGTGCGTACGTTAGTATCCACAATGACCCCAGAACGACGCGTACGTACTTAAAGTTTCGCATTTAATCTTGTTTTCCCCTCTCACGAAGCTTGTTAAATGTCGAGAGAGGTTTAGCTACGAGATGGTGGTTTAGTAGGAGCAGTTTTTAGTATTTATCAAATACAATTTCTGAAACTGCTATATGTTTTAAAGATATGAAGATACTGACATACAGACCATAGAAGTATTAATTAATTATGTTCTTTGGGGTTCTTTGATACAGCCCATAATATAACGGAAAAAAAAGTTACCATCGGTAACTTAATACGAATATGTATAAATATATATTTTAAAGAAAGTTTAACTTTACGTAACTTTACTTTATAATGTTTCTTAATACACAGCAAAATTAAATAAATATGATTGGAAATGCTTAAACCGTTTCACCGATATTTTGTAGAAGCGGCCGGCCTTGGATTTTTTAAATGTTAGCAAATATTGTCTTCTATCTGACATGAGGTTTTACCCGTCAATCCGGCATAGAGGTTGTTACAATGTTATCTATTTTCGTTATGAGCATATTACAAAGGAGCTTTTTTGCACAAAAAAGGAGTTACTATTAAAATTATTTCATTTCTTTTAATGACCATTTTGTAGGTTGGAAGGTCGTGTCTTGTTCTAACTCAGGTATTTTAGTATTGTAATGGTAGATTGATAAGGGGTTATTTTGTACTTGGTTAGAAATGGGATTACTCAAGAGACATAATTTAAGACGAGCTGTTTGCTATATTTGACATTGTCTTTGAGAGTTAGTTACTTTGCAGATCATTGACATTAGAGGTGGACGTTTAATTTCATACTTCATTTGTAACTATTTCAGGTGGCATAAATTTCGAAGTACCGTTACAGGTTGGTAATTTATTCTACATTATAAAGAACTACGGCATATAACGAGAATACCGTGCAATTACTATTGATAGATTAGTTAATGCTCTTTTAATAATTAGAGTAAAATAGGTTTATCACTAGTACGATAAATAAACGTATTAATGAAATTGGAGCATTCATACAAAAATTTATTAACTAAAATTGACATCATACAACAGCGGGTGTCCCGTGACTAGATGGCCATAGCTTAAGAACGCATTCGTTGGGCAGTTTTAAGTTGAAAGTTCCGTATACACTTTTATACAAAAATAATTAAGGACATATGGGCAATATTCAATTTAACAGTAAACCAAATCTCGTGGGCCATGTATTTGCCTTGTCATATTGTTATGCAGACATTGTTTATTCTTTGATGTTGAAACTTCAAGAGTAATTTGTATGTCTTCGTTTTCAAATCAAAGATACGCCGATAGTCACTTTATTTACGGATACTGTGGCGGAAATGGAAGAGCGTCAGTGCGAGAATATCAGCGGAAGTTTCTGATCAAAGAATATTTAATAACAAAGTGTTCATAGATGTGCATCGAAATTTTACAGAAACAGGTAATTTTCCTAAAGGTACTGGAGAACTTTTTCCGAAGAAGAAGATATTCTTACCATGATCGAAAATAGTCCCTCTACTAGTGTACGAAGAATATCTAATCGTGTTCACGTTTGTGGAATTAAAGTGTGGAGAAGTTTTTCTGGACAAATTATGTTTACAGATCAAGACACGTTTACTAGAAATGGACTTACGGATACCAGAAATTCACGTTGTTGGGCGCTTGAGAACCCTTTCGAAACCAGGGGAATGAATTTTCAATGCCGCTTTCGGTGGATATTTGATGTGGTGTAGTTAATAACGTTCTTATTGGGCCATTAGTATTTCAAGAACGTTTAATATCCGAATATTAGCTAAATTTTGTACAGAATCATTTGACAGGATTGATGGAGGATGTTACATTCGGTTTCAGCATGATGGCGCATCACCTTATTTTGGGGTCAATTTGGATTGAAAGGACAGGTCCAGTTCTCTCGCCTTCCAAGAAAAAAAGGAAAAGCCAACGTATTTCAATCCCTCCCCAAGGGAGAGGGCGGGCTGCTCGAGCTTCCCGAGCTCCTTCAGCCACAATCATAGATTCCCAGCATACATACATACATTACGTATATATGCATGGTGGGATTAAGGATAGGTGTGGTCAGGATAGGATAGGAAGGAACGGAGTTAGGCTTTTGAGGGGGGAAATACTACTTCAGCATTCGCCTAAGTAGCCGCACATGGTGTACATATACGCAGTGACCATGCCACTACATGTGTATGAGGGAAACCCCCTGAAAAAACCTCATACAAGGTAGACGGTAACGGGAATCGAACCCATTACCTCCCGAATGCTAAGCAGGTCGTGTCACCACTACACTACCAGGTCACCTGACCTGACGTCTCTTGACTATTATCTTTTGGGGCACAGGAAAAGTCTAGCGAGTGAATTCAAAATATATGGCTGTAGCTGTATCTATACTTGGCGACCCAAATACTTTTTAAAGAGCTATTTTTTGAACTATTAAAAGAGCAAGAGTGTGTTGTGAGGTATCAGGAGGACGTTTTGAGCCAAAATTTTAATTGAATTTGTGTTAGCAATAAAAATATTCTTAGTTAATAAAACACTACATTACTTATTCAACATGTTATTTATTTGATTCTTCACTTTGTTAAATGTAATATTAACTATAACTGCTTAACTATTGAGTTTTGGGTAAAAGTGTACAAGGCACTTAAAATGCTACAATAATGAAGTTTATATTATAAAGTTAGCATTTTATCAGCCTCTTGTAAAGTAATTGCGATGTTGGTGTGATGTTACTTGGTTAGATAGACGAATAGACGAATAAACGTTATGTAATCTACCTCGTGTCGTAAAAATAGTGGGAAAGTCTCCATGTAGAATTACTTTCTCTTTAATTACATTCTATTTTACATACTTTTCCAGATCAGGACCATAAAAGGTAGAGAAGCTTCAAAACTAAATATACTTATCAGCTCAAGACAAAATATCAATGCGTAAAATATAATAGTTGAAGCAATGATCCCAAGCCTCTTAGAACTCTAAACGTTATTTGTTTAGAATAATATTAACCTAGCATACTGGTTTAATTACAAGAATTGTTAACAAACAAAAAGGTAACCGTCGTAGAAGTTTGTTTAGTGCACTGTTAAATGTGTAAGTAGAGCTGTAAAAGTTCAGATGAAAAGCCACCAAAAGTGTGATTTTCTATTGAACATAAGAAAATACGAGCTCTTGTGAGTTAAACTAACAAAGTATGTATTGATTCTTTTGGTGAACATCTAGCATCTAATAAATTAATAATTATAATGAAGTTACTTCAGAAAGATTTGACTTTGTAAGCGCAAACGGCTTAACATAGTTAATATTAGTTCGTATTACTAAATTTTTATGACATTTTAAAAACTTAGTTCGAAATATCTGGCCAATTATAGGTTATCGACTGGTGGTGATAATTTGTGAGATTGCCTCTTTATTTGATTGTATAATAAAAAAAACTAACTCCACTTCTTAACAAGACTTGTTTTTGTAAGAAAAGCTCCTGTCATGTAAATAAATTTTGTTGTTTGCCTTCTTTCTATAAAACTTACTTTTAGGATCAATCGCATGTTTTATTGATTTTCAATAAGAATTATTTTTGAAACATTTTAACACTGAATGTGCAGTGATTTAAAATTATTTTGTACTTGGATTTATCGTTTTTCTTGTTCGGATTGAATGTATTTGAGTTTTTCGCTTCTTATTACAGTAATCTAATGCATACGGCCTTTGGATTAATCAGTCTTTATCGCTTTTCCTTTCGACAAGTGCAAAAAAAGTTATAATGTATAATTTAACAGGTTTACATTAATTTTCTTGAAGAAATGGTAAATCTGAAAAAAAGAGCAGTAAAGTTCAATACAATTAAGGCTGGGGAATGTAATACAAATTATAGGCACTCCTAATGTCAAGGACAACTACTAAAGTACGTAACATTATACAGTACAATTTACACCATGTGTAGAGGGTGAACTAATGTATAGAATGATACATTTGCCATATAAATTTGATTACTAAATAATGCAAAAAAAAATCAAAGTAGTGCAATTTTTTTGGGAAAGAAATAATTCCTCTCAAGAAGATTTATAGGTTTAATCAATTTAAAATTACCGTATATAAGGGTGTATATTAATGATTCGCCAACTTGGAAGCATACTGAACTTCAAAAGAGAGCTGTCCTTGACATTAGTTTACGCTCTCGTTGCTTACGAGAATGAAAATGGCGGTATAATTCAAACATTGTTAGCTCCTATTACAAGTTCAAGGCATCTTAAGTAGATGGTACTCTTCCGACACGAAGTTGGAGCATTTTAAAATTTCCAGAGCGCCATTCGAATAAATCTAGGTTATGAACAATTTCCATTGTGTATTTTATGAAATAATTTCTGGCAATTTTTTGAATATGAATGCTCACATTACCAGTTATTATCCTCGTCAGGAGAGTTTGCCGCTACGTCATTAATTTATGAATGTAGCTATCCAATTTGTTTATACTGTATTCTCATATACAACAGTGAATTAAATAATGATTGGTGAACATTCATAGTGCATTTAACGAAATCAACGCGGTATTGAATAAGCAAATATAGCAGATAGAGTAAACCATAAACGCGAAATCAATTTGTTTTATATGCACATAATTCTCATTTGACTAATACTACATAATCTCCATTTATTTGTTTATCCTAAAAAAAATCTGATGATCCACTTTAAACATTCAAAATGGGCATAAGGAACATGTCATACAATATGTATGCACAACATAATCACAATCTTTTACACACGTTTTACATACTAATTTATTTACAGAAAAACATGTCACAGTTGCAAGTTTAAATGCAGAAATTCGTAATAGTCACATATTAATAAGTGACAGCAGTCTTCATCGTGTAATCCAGGTGCTAGGATTCGAATTCAAAAAGGACTCCAATCGTGCAGCTTTATTGGAAAAAAGTTACGTCGCAGAAATACAAATTGTATTTCTTAAACAATACATTACAGACATCAATTCACCTAATCGTCGGCAAGATGGCTATAAGGATGAAAACGTAATTGCTATGCTTTACAGTGACTCCGATTAGATGTTTTACACTGCAACGGAATAAACGGGTGGTAGAACGGGATTACAGATAAACTGGCCTTTTTGCCCCGACTAGCCAGCGTATGGGTGTAGGTCAGATGTTAAAAAAAAATTGCACACCCAGAATAGTAAATCTTACGTAAGTCACAATAGGGGATGAAGACAAAATCGAAGGTTTGGGCGCCAGAATGTTTAGTAGTCAAAATAAGGGTTGTCGTGCCAAAATTACGAGTACATAGCGTGTCTAAACATACAAAAAACATACGCTTACCTATCCGTAATCAATCCCAGGTGTGCTGGACGGCAACTCAGCAAACTACCTGAAATCGGGCTTCAAAAAAAACACTACACGCTTGTCAAATAAAAGCGTGATAAACACTCAATAACGTTACGTTAATACACCTCAGTGTAATAAATTAGGCATTAAATAATAATCAAAACAAAACAACAAAAGAAAATAAGCTATAGAATAAACTCTAAACTGAATTAATACTCAACTAAAAATCAAATAAAATACTAAATATTAAGAACGCTATTACTCAATAAAATCAAAAAAACTAACTTCGTTACGTTAAAAACTAAAACGCCGGTAATTTGCAATTTGCAAAAAAACTCTTATGTAACACAAAAGGGTTTCCATAGAATCAAAACACATTTATAAAACCTAACAAACTATAATAAAATAATAAAAATGATAAATATAAAAAAATGTAAACATACGATAATGCGTATAAACAAAAAAATAAATGCTTAAAAGGCGACAGGATGTCTGATCAGAATACTGCTTTTACGCCAGTCTAAATCGTTTAACCTAAATACAAAATTCGTGGATAATATACCCACACTACAATAGGGTCGATTGCCCTTTAATACTAAAATAAAAAAGTGTGAAGGCGGAGCGTCAAAACTATAATTAATTACGCTAAACAAATTCAAACAACAACTTACTTTAACAAAAAAATGACCCCGCTTTCAAACTTACATAAACACATAAAAAAAATAAATCGAAACACAAAAATCTTGAAATATTCAATAAAAAACAATATTATGTTACCTTAAAGGTCTAGAATTACACCTCTTCTGTGTTACAATGTAAGTGGAAGATAACCAGGTGGTCGGTTACGGCTATGACGGAAATGAAATCTTCCTGGTCTGGCAAAATGATGAATAAAATGTTGACTATTGTTCTTTTATACACAAACAATTTCTTGACTAAACTCGTTAAAATGTTATTGCATAAATTCAAAACTTCTTTTAAAATAATAATAATTTGAGCGTTCACAATTACTTGATAACTATTAGCTTTTAATTGGTTTTATTTCCACTAATAATCCAAAATGTTAATAACTTGATTTAATTAAATATAATTTTTAATATATTGCTAAAGTTTCTTTATCTTTAACTACGCTTTGTACGATAAATAGGTGGCACTGCAAGAACGATGATGTTAATATCCGCAGAAGCGATATAAACCAAAGAGGTCACTGAAGCACTATACAACACAACGATGTCTTCTAGGTAACTTTACGTACAACCGAAATCGGCACTAGGTATAATCCTTTGGTGATGAACAATTTTAATAAATCCCTTTCACAGGTAATCTTCAGGAGTTGCTAAACTACCCTTACTACACAAAAAAAGTACGTTCGTTAAACACCACAAGGTCCCAAAATTTCAACGTTCTAAACCACGATCAGTTTTTGAATCCCAAAAATTATTAACAAATTCCATCTTTGAATTTTGAATCCCACTACTCATAAAAACTCTTATATAATTTAATTCCACCAATTAAAAAAAACGGAAGGGGAAAATAAGGTACCCCGATACACAAATTCGTTTCCGTGCGTAAGGACTCGGTAAATGTTGAAAAACTCAAACGTCAGCCAAAGTATCCTGTACAGCCTCTCTATGTTTACCTTAAAGTACAAACAATAAGGCCCACATGTAATCTCTATGACTCAAAACCAGCGTATTCACTATTACACTGAACAACCATACTTAAGCGTCTTTATGTCGCTAACATGACATCATACACAGATAAGTCCACTATTTATTTAACGTACTTAATTTTCTATTATATTTTACGGAAATCAAACGAAATAAACCTTAATTAAACTTATAGACAACTATTTACAAACAAACGTTAATCAAACTTCCATAAACGAGAAATAATAAGGAAAAACAACCTAAATTACGGAATAATAATTTCACAAACAAAGAATCTAAAGCTCACCATACACCTACTATCCCTAAAGGTCGTTACACACGTTAAAACAAATTTACTATAAAACATAATTTGACAACAAAAAAAATGTATATACGGAATCTAACTAAGTGCATAAGACTACAAACAAAATTACCCAATACGTATACAGGGTGTTCAAAATACCCTGACAACACTTTAACAACCATGTTTCTACTAGCTATAAGTAGTAATACAAGTGTGTTAGTTCATATTTAATACAATTAATACAATTATGATTATGAAACACAGTAGCCTTGCTTCACCACTTTAACTACAAAAAAGAACACTGTTGGAGTATCGTGCTACAAGTCCGTTTTTAGAATATTTGTCGGAGCTTTCTTCTTTTTTTCAATGTCAATCTTTCTCTGCCGTTTATGTTGAGCAGCGATAATGTATGGAGGATCGACACATCTTAATCCTCGTTTTAGATTGCCTCGTACAATTTCAGGTAAAATACAACATTTGTAAAATATTATTAACTTGTTTTTTATACTACTTTCCCAAAATATATCGTCACGTTTAATGTTTTCTACGACTTGTGGTGACTTATGGTTCACAAATACAACAAAGTTGCAAATCTCACGTTGCGTAATATGTAGCTGCCCTTGTACCTAAAATGATAGTTTCAAATAATCACATAAAGTAATTTAATAAGGTAATATTTTCTCATCTGGTAATAATAATTATGATTTTTCTTTAACGACAAAGTACCATTTTTATATTCTAAGCACAAACTCGGTATCGTTTTTACAGCCTCTTCTAAAGTGATACCAAGTTTGGAAACTTTAAGTAAACATTTTACTTCTACAATTTCTTGTTCCCCAATCAAACCTATTCAAAAGTTGTTTCTGTATTAATTTCTGTATTAATGCATACATACAGTCTGGTGAAGCACCCAAAAATGGATAGGTGATATCTAAAAATAAGCCACTTGGTGCAACTTTGATGTTTAATTTTTCTTCCAATAAGGATACAGCAACTGCTTCATTTATTCTACCATACTCAGTTGCTTCAGAGGTAAAGTACTGTGGTGAAAGAATTGTCTTAACCAAAGAATGGCAAGAAGTGTGATTTCTTCTTTTTATTACTGCTCCAAAATTAGAAGCTCTCAATTTTTCTGCTCTTTCTGATCTATATAGAACATTTTCAAATTGCCCCACAGTAAGTTGAGCAATTTCAACTCTTCTTTCAGGTGTAATCTAACAAATGAAGTGATCATTATAAAAACATGCAATAAGAATGAGTTATACATTACTTCCAATTTCTCTAAATACCTCTCACATTCATTGCCCATTTGTTGTGTAGATATTTCAGCCTCAAGAGCCAACGGACCATAATCTACATTACACGCATTGGTAATACCCCTGGTAGTTTTTTGCTTTTTTTTAATTGGATTTCTATTAATATTCCATCTTCTTTTGTATTTGGTCTGTGAGGGCATGAATTTTTTAATATCTTTCCTGGAATTCTTTTATATACTTCCTTCCATGGTGTATAATGCCAATTAAATCCTGTTCACAAAAAAAGTATTTCAAAAAAGTGGGTACAAATTCTAAAGTAGTACCTTCATTATACCTAAGGGCCGACAAATAAGATCGAGTCTGAAATGAACCTTTTTGAATCAAAATCAGTCTCTTACCTGCAGTAAATCGAGCCAGCACAGACATGAATAATTCAGCTCGATTGTTGGTCTCATTATCAATAAGAGAATCACCCTTTCTTATAACAAGACTGAGAGCTCCTACAACAATTCTATCATAGAAAACATAAGGTACATTCATAAATAATTACCTTGAACTAATCGGTAAAGGCCTGATGCTCGTGTTTCATTGAATTCGACTGTAGTTTCACCCATCAATTCACCACAGTAATAGTTTTTACATTTCGAATGATCCGAAAATACGTGGTTTGGTCCATTTCCTAAATCCTCAATCAGTGATGCAATATCACCATGTGCATTGGCATATATTGCTTTCTGAGCAATCTTCTCCAACTCTGTTATTTTTTTAATGGTCAGTTGTTTTCTGGAAGCTAGCGAAACATGGCTTGTATTATTTTTGAGGGCGTGTAATCGTTTGCCATAATTTTTAATAATATGGTTAGTACATTCAATTTTCTTAACCTATAAAACAAAGGTCAAAAGTCCGGTATATTTTAACAGACATACTTCCTTTCCGTAAGGGACATGTTGTTGTATTTTTGCATATACACTAGAACCACCATCAGCAATAAATTGTTTGTATCTTAGATTATGACAAAACCCTTCTACAATTATGTCTGCTTCCATGGCCGATGATGACCCTGTCTAGTTTTTAAAATATACATGGGGTTTGGTTGCTTCATTGTTCTTTTCTTGCCTAGCACAGATGATGCAAAATTTATTTCGAGCGCCTAAATATAAAACTTTTTTTGTTGCTCTGCCTATAATTACTCCCTGAAATATACTGTTGTAAAATTTATTAGTTACAATATGATTAAGCTTACAACACCAGACGCTGCATCAAAATTACTCCCATAACTTCTTTTGGACCATCCTCCGTCTAAATATACACAAATGCAGGGCACCTCATCAGCATCAATATTGTTTTTTTCTATTGCAAGGTTGCGCTCTTCTGTGCCTGCAGCTTCCATGTCTTTAATTGACGCATACATCCAAACCTATTTGATAGATGAATAAATTACATTTCGTAGCAAATGCAAAGGAAAATTGTAGTATAAAAATGTATGGAATTTTCATCATAGAGAGTAGTGCTACCATACCTTAGATAACTGATCTTGAAGCTCATAAAATAATGTCCCTGATAACGGAGGAATATCCATAACACAAAAAAGTTCTTCGGTATGCTTAAATGTGCTTCTTCTTGAAATGGTTCCCTATACGGCATCTTTGTTGAAATTTGTTCTCTCATAATCGACAGTTGAGCATGAATATCTCTTTCCACACCAAAAACTTAATATAATGGTGGCATGCAAGCTACTTCGATTTTCTTTTTCAATAGTAAGGTGCCCACATGTACAACTACGTGCATGCTGCTCTGTCACACGAATTAATCGTTCAACGAAAAATGTTAGGTTGACAATTCTATTACCATTAACTTTCGCCTCTGGCTTTTGTTCCGTTTCGATTACTAAATTTTCAGACATGATACTACAATGAAAACAGTACAAATGTTAACCATAATTTAATATTAAAAAACGAACCTGTCATATTCTTTATTTGTTTCCCAAGCATTTTCAGCCTTCTTCTCTATATTTATACTAATCGGTGTATCGTTATCCCATAATTCCTCACAGTATTTGCAAGGCAACAGGCGATTGAGGGTTGTAATGTGCAGTACTCACTGAGGCCCTATACATAATTTAAAATATTTACGTAAGTACAGATAATTAAATAATACCTAGGAGAGTTTCTTGGGTTTTTTTGTTCAACCAGAATTGCTTCACATTTTTGGCTCGCTTTGTTCTACTACTTGAAGTTTTCTGGCGGCTGAGGCGAGTTTTACTCATAGGAATCTTCAGTATCTGTTCAATAGATGCATATTAATATTACAAGTATTTCATATTTAACTCACCTTATAAAACAAAAGCAAAGAAGGGTTTTAGTCTCGAAAAAAACTGTTGCTTTTTCAGGGACATAGCAGGGCGAAAGGTAAAAGGTAGGTAAGAAAATCTGAAGAGTTGGAAAGCAGTAGTAATTCGGTAAATGAATAGCAAGGATAATAGGTAAATTGTTACTAATGATAAATAGAAAAAATAAACAAATAAAAAATTTAAGTACGGAATATGCAAAGAGGTTAGGCAATAACTGTAAATCTCAGATCTGTTTTTGGATCTGTTGAAGTTAGCTTTATTCTAATATTTCGTCCATACACGAAACCTTACGAAGTTCGAATTTCGGTAACGAAGGTTATACCGCAGTATGGTGTTATACTGTGGTTAAACTCTTCATTTATCAAACAAAGAGCGCTTACGACGACATCTAACGAGTACAGCATGCGTAAAATGGAAATTCCCCAGCCTTAAAGTTGGGTATCTTATAACACATCTGCTCATTAACCTTCACACAATAAAATTTTACTCACTGTAATTACAATATTAAAGATATATTTTTGAATGTGTTTGAAAATTTACATAATTAATACAGATGTATTTGACAATCTGATTAGTTGTAGCAGGCTCAAAGTGTTATATTCAAAGCAGATTATCTAGCTGCAAAATCGTTTAAAATAAGCACTTTAAAAAAATCAGAACCTTTAGCAATAAAAAGGTTCCTATAAGTAAGACTCATTCATTGGAATTGACATTACTAACAATATAATCTTTAGATTTTCTACTATAAAATCATACAGTTTTTTTAGTCAAAAAAACGAATACCTGCAATGTAGTTGTTAATCTTTTGCAATAATCTTGAAGCGGGCGTTAATATTCTTTATGTACAATCTAGCTATAAAGTACATCTTATTAACAAATTTAGTGGCCGTAAATTCCACTTTAGCGCCCGTGTATCACTTAATCGCCCGCTAGCTCTAAAGTAAATGTCGTTTTTTTTTGTTTTCAACATTCTACGCGAAGTGGACAATAGACAAATACGGCGGTCACCTATTCTCTTCTTAATCAATGTATGTATACAGATTATAGATTATTATTCCCAATAACGACTACAAGTTATTTATATATGAAAAAAGATTTTCCATTGAACTTAATGATAAATATAAACTTTAAAATGAAACTCCACAATAATAACAGGGCGATTTATTACAGGCCATTTTTTTGTACCTTATGTAAAACAATACATTATTCTTGTGTGTAGAGGTGGTGGTCAGAAAAAATTTAATGAATTTAAAGCAAAATCTTTAAGACGTGTAGTAATTCTGCTCAATCAGGTCGTAAACAAGAAAGAGGATTATTTTTAAATACTTGTCTAGCGGGATATTACCATAGTCTTTACATACGCCGAGTTATAAGACGATTAATTAAAAAAGACTTCCCTACGATAAATTTAGAAATAGTCTTCACTACTCTTGAACGATCTAGATCTTTTTTTCGAATTATAGATTTATTTCCTGATGACATATCGTCGAATATCGTTTACATATTACAATGTAGTAGCTGTAACGCTACGTACGTCGGAAAAACCGGACGACACTATGCTGTCCGCCGATTTCAGCACTCCGGAATCACTCCATAATTCGTGAAACGTTAAATAAAAATACCTGACTCGGCTATTTTTCGACACAATGTAGACGAGGACCTACTTATTAAAAATACAAACTTCTCAGTTTCGGATAGAGCTGAAAACGCAAATATATTGGCTTTACATATTTACCTTTTGAAGCCTTCCTTAAATGTACCGTTGGAAATGGATTCTCTAAGCATAGCTATCTAAATAATCATTATAAAGAAATTCCTACGATTGAACAGAGGAAAACAATTATAATTCTTTGTTACTTGCAAAAATTAATGTTAGGTAAAGTAGATAACCCGTATATACTACAAGAAATAGGAATAAAAACACCTCGAATCAACAGCAGAATAAAAAGTTATTTCTCAGTTCCTAAGCCAAACACTAACTGTTTACTGAACTCTCCAATTTTTAAAATGGTAACCCCATATAATAAATTACCTAGCGAGGTAGATTTGTTTGGTCTAAATAAAATGCAGTTCAAAAAAATATTGATGGCTATTATATCCGATATTAGGTAAATAATAGTATGTAACTAATTAAGTTTAAAATTTTATTATAAAATGTTACTTTCATTTCATTTTGTATCTGATATGTATTTTCTTTAATGATTACTCTGTAATTGGGTTCTTGTACCTGTAGAGTAATAAACATTATTATTATTATTATTATTACCAAGGTTGATTGATTGACAGATAAACATCTGTACTACTGTCACGTCATATTTATACGAACACTTTTGACACCTTTTGAACTAATGTCTAAATTTGTGAACATATTTCTTAATTAATTGAAAATGATTTAAGTTTTGAATAAATCGAAACAAATTATTTGGTAGATGATTGTACAGGGCGAATTTTGATAATATCGATAATATCATACAACTTAAAACAACATATATAATAATCTGCTCACAGAAAATGAAAAGACAGAATTGGAAACATATTTATTAATAAATGGTCAGTGAAACGATCTTGCATAGAATTTTATGTATTTCGGGCGTAAACAGCTTTTATGTACCTTATGTGTTAATGATCGTCACCTGACAGCTCGGGGTCTTGCTTACACGCTGGGGTCCATAATCGCCTGTTACACGCCCTTCATACGTAACTAACTATTAATAAATTAATTAAGCATTAGTGTATATGTCGGTGTTTGATATTTGAGTGTTCGATTGGTTTAGAGTTGCCCATTTTCGTAAGCGGCTGTCGTCATCTTTCGGTCATGGGGAATAGGGGTTGTAGGAGTAGGTATGGGGTGTTATCTAGGATTATCTCGAATTGTTCTGGTATGTGGTCTAGCGGATGTGTCAGTAGTTAAGGAGGTATTTGAGTTTTTTTTAGGTTTTCTTGGGCTGTAGACGCGTTTATTGTTGATGTAGGGGGTTCTGAGAATGTCCATGCAGTTTCGCCGTGAACTTTGAGGTGGATGTATTTTGTTTGTGGTGTCTTGAGTCTGTCTGTAATAGATTGTATGTTTTCTGTTTGTATTATCCTAATGCTAGGATATCTGTAGTGTAGTCCGTGTACATTCCGTATTATGTTTCGTTTACAAGCGGCGATGGAAACTAGGTTATTCTGTTCTAGGGTGGCGTAAAATAGCTAGGGGTAATCGAGTAGTGACCTGATGTATTTTTGGAATGTGTGTTGTATGGTTTTAGGGTTGCAGCCTCTGTCTTGTTAGGCTGGGATGTGTAAATAGCATTGTTCGTTTTGTTGGGATTAATGGTAATTTTCCACCGGTTATCCCAGCTAAGATTGTTGTGATAGGAACCTTTTTGTGGTCTCGCCTTTTGCCTAGTCGTGCATTTGGCGGTGTCGTCGGTGAATTGGGTCAGTGTGACGTTCTGGTTCGTAGCTAAGGAAATATCTTGGTCATAATTTAACTATGCCAGGAGAGGGGAGCTAAGGTAGAACTTTGTGGCACGCCAGCTGTTAGCGTGAATGGTTGAGATGTGGTTCACAGATCTCTTATACATGTCTATTTCGATCATTATATCTTTTGGTATACGTATAACGTGGGATTAGTCTGTTCCTGTAGTTACTTCTTATAAATGGATCTACGAAACCGTGTCAAAGTGTTTCTCTTTAAGTTTCTTAGTTATTTCATTCAATTCATCAAGATATATTCAAAATGAAAGAGTATCGATAACCTGATTATGGAATTGTAATTCATCAGTTAATGGTTTTGGTGGAAACCTTTGAAAGATTTTAGCGTTTTGTGGACCTTCTAGAGTTGAAACAACCCTTTTTCGTCTTAGATGTCATGCGTTTAGTGGTTGTATAGGTTGACGAGGGGTTCAGCAAAGGGCTATTGGCAGCGGAGTGCTGGTGTAATAAAGGTTGATGAAGGGTTGACTAGGGGTTTAAAATACTTTTTCGTACTGCATAGATTTTAGAATACCAAGATGGATCTTGGTCCTCCACCCACTGTCCAGTGTGGTATTGCGTTCACGCATCCCCCTCCACCCCAACAGACACATGAATTCACGCACGCACGCGCGCACGTACACATGCACACACGTACGTAGTCACGCACGTACGCACGCACGCACGATGCACACGCACACGCATACGCACACGCACGCACACGCACACGCACACGCACACGCACACGCACACGCACACGCACACGCACACGCACACGCACACGCACACGCACACGCACACGCACACGCACACGCACAAACACACGCACACGCACACGCACACGCACACGCACACACACGCACACGCACACACACTCACACGCACACGCAACGCACACGCACACGCACACGCACACGCACACGCACACGTACACGCACACTCGCACGCGCACCCACACGCATACGTAGACGTACACGCACACGCACACACACACACGCACACACTTGTTACGGGAGAAAATGGCAGTAGAATCGGAAGTAACAGATAAGGCAAATGTGTCGGAAGCTAACTGGAATAAAGGGCGAGGGCGTGTTATTAATTTTGCGATTAGGATAGCTCGTAATATATAAGGCACAGTGGCGAGAAGGGTCCTAAATTAAATGGATGACAGTTTCATTATAATCGACGGAGTCTGAACACCTATATACGCGTATTCCACAGCTCAAGACAAAAAACTTGGTTACCTTACGTCTCATAAACCAGGTGAATCGGTAAATTCCGGTGTTTCCTGTAAAGCTTCAAAATGTTTACACGTAATCAACAGAAAATGACGTGCTAATAGACAAGCTGATCAATCACTAACTTTATTTACTCTAATATTACTTTACGTTAAATTTTATCTGTGAAATTTTATATCTTAAAGAGTATACAAAAATAGCAAATGGTCTAGGAGAGAAATTTGTCACAAATTATTACGCTAAAATCTTTCATCAAAATCATAAAGAAAAATAAATGAACGTTGCCGTTTCCGTTGACGTGTAAATGAAGAATTTATTTAAAAAAATACACCGCTCAGTAACATAAACGTAATCAAAATATCTTTTAATTTTAGTACTTCGTAAGTAAAAATAACGCTGTGGGAAAGGAACGACATCACATGTAATCTTACACTCAATAACGAAATAATACACTCAACTTCATTGATACTGTTTATATATTATGAAAATGAAAAAACAGAGTATCGGTACAGTTATGATCAAATCTCAAACAAATAAGCTTACTTTCGGAAGGAAGTAATGCGCTACCTTTCTTAAGTGAAATTCTACTATTAATTTGGGAAGATCCTTGCAAAGTTCAAAAGTCTCAAGATCATTTATTTTATTTACCATAATTTAATTAATACCTTGAAGGTGTAATTATAACGTCGAAAGTGGCGAAAATATTTAAGCCTAGACCAGGTGATTTAATAAATGTTCCACTTCACTTAATATACACAACCATTTATCTATTTACAAAACGTTGTTTTTCCTTTACATACACAAAATTTATTGTAGCAATATCAATTTACTGCAACCTTTTAGCTGTAAGAACAGCTGTGGACTCGGATGTACTTTTTCAATACACAAACAAATTCACCAAACTCTATGACATCACAATCCGCTAATGCGCGATTTTACTTCAAAAATAAACTAAAACTAAACTAAAATAAACACTATTCCTCCTCAATGTACACAAAATGTCACTTCTGAACAACGAATAACAACACAAGGTAACCGGGAAAAAACCCTCACGATAGCTTCAAGTAACCCGGGTAGAAAGTAGGTAAATTCCTACGCTCCAAGCTTACATCGTCTGCTCAGCGTTAGATCTCTCTCCTTAATACTAACTAACCGAAAAACAAAACTCCCTTTTTCCGACAAGATTACGTCATCGTTTTAATCGTCACACGAAAAAAGTCTTCAGACTAAAACTGGACAATGACATTTCCCAGAAAACAGACTTAATGCCTAAAATCGAGATACACTCATCCTGTTTTTCAATAAGAAAACCTGTTACACAAATAAACTTTCTATAACTTTCCCAATAACACGTAAATGGACCGGTAAACTCGAAAAAATGCAGAATATTTAAACGCACCTGAATGCTATGCTAAGCTTTAAACTTTAAAATAATAATTCCCGGTAATCCAGCGTTTTAATTTACACAGTGACAAACTACTTCTTATCGGAAAGAAGGCGTACTTCTGTTCTTCTTTGCCTATAGAAATACGATCACCTTGGCCAAATTTTAATCTGCGTTTCCTGGATGAAAGATAAGCATGATACAGCGAATCATGTATCTGGTTTGTGGTACTTGGTTTTGCCTTCCAGGAACTGATGCCATTTTCAAAATTTTAGAAATGTTAGCATAACCTTGACTTGTAATTAGCATTTGATTTTTCACAGAACTAGACGTTGCTCAACAGTATGACGGTTTATTTCTCTGCATGGAAGGATGAATGAACTTTGGATTTGGTGCTGAGCTGTCAGAGACCTTGAAACTTATGGACGTTTTTCATATAAGTCAGTGGTGTTGTCAAGGTTAATAAACTTCTGGATTGTTGCTGAGCTAAATCGGTTTGTTTCTTAGGTATGTCAATGTCTTTGACATCACTGAGAACATAGATGAGCTTGAAAAGTAGCAAAAGCGCAAAGTTGTCGTGCTGTACTCCTAATATAAAAAAATAGTTGACCAAAAACATTGTTTTCAGACCTACCGTAACACTATTTCCTATATGGACAAATGAAAATGGTAAAAAGATGTAGAATCATTTTAGAACGTTTTAATAGTTAGAATCAAGCGACATATCTAGACGTCAGTGTCATTTAATTTTATAAATTTTATTTTCATTATTCTGTTTTCACTTTAATTCCCACGCAATCTAGTTAATATCTGTTGTTTTGATTAAAATACTACAAGAAATATTGACAAAACGAAGGAATAATGTTTCCAACTAATCTAATGACATCAAACTTTTCATTTAGTATAAACAGTGTATTTATTTCAAAACCGAAAAATGAATGGAAGGGGAAAAATAGAAATGTCTTTCCAACAATTCATGTTTCAACCTTGAGTTATGTTACAGCCTGGAAATCATGACATTCGCCCTTACCTAATGCTAAAAATTTTACCTTGCACACAGCATTATGTAACACCATGTTTGCACTTACTTTAGGGACAAATCGTCTAGAGAGCTGTTGACAAAGAGGGATAAGTAAAGGAGGGCGAGGGATGATTTGTCTCGTCTGCAACACATAAAGGACTACTATCACAATCGATTTAAGTTATTAATCAAAATCTATATTTATTCTGCTTATTACTGAATTCTGCTGTTATATAGCCATAACTAATTACTGTGCCTTATTATGGAACATAAGTTAAGCAGTCAACGCCAGGCAGTACACCGTATATCAAACCTTTACACTTTCACAGCAGGTACTATTGTCCTTTAGTCAGTCCGTAATAAATTTTAGTAATCTCTCTACAAATTGTCATTAACCAAGAAAAATATGGATTGTTATCTAAACAAATCATCTGGACGTAAGCAATTTTTTAGGCTACTAATTTCAGTGTATAAAACAACAAGAGATACTCTTATATTATCCCTAGTTGTGTAATATACCCTGCATTAGCGACATCATTGTTAAAGTAAATCGTAAAAGCCTTTCACATTTAATGTAATTATCTTGTCGGTGAATAAACAATAAGTTCTTAATGGGTAGGATACATTTAATTCTCTCATTATTTATTAGATAAATTTGCCTTTACGACTTACAAGCAAACTTCATTTAAACCCATAATAGAAACCTTTAAAAAGTATCATTAGGAGTCTATAAAAAATATTATAAAAAGATTAGATAAAATGCTAATAAGAAAATGGGACGTAACTCACAAGTGGAGTAGATATATGACGTAGAAAAAGAAACATATCTAAAGCTGTTTACATTTCCATTTTAGCGTTACAAAGTAGGTTTCAGGCTTTTCTTATTTGAAACCTTGACCGTTTGTTCGTTGTGTATAATCTAATATGTGTTGGTTTTCTTTTGTCCATTCAAACTGAATTTGGTGGTAAAAGAGACGATTTGGTATAACTTAATTTGACACTTTCCTAGATGTAAAATTGCATAAAGGCACATGGTTTTCAGAATGTTTTTGTACTTTTAAAAGTGTTTTAAATAAAGAATGTGTTAACGTGGATTTCACATTACTTCACACATTAGTCTTTACCTTGAAAATAATACGCACAATTTTGGTTTTGAGTTGTCTTTTCATATTGCGTCCAGTCTCCTGCATTTCCTACTTCATTTTATAGTAACAGAAATAAAAAAGCGGAAAATGTGGTTACAAAAGCAGGAACTTTATAAATTTTTAATTAGGTTTTCCTTTTGTTTGCGTTTTAAGGTAATGTGGGCGTTGAAAGTTATTTGTTTTACATACACCTTCATTAGGAGTTAGTTACTTATCCCTTCATTTTATTATATTCACACATCAAAGGATTTAATAAATAAATTTTATACGTTCTGTCTCGTACTCAGCAAATTGAGCTCTTGGTAAAACTTGCAATGCAAGTGAGCGTTGGTAGATTAGTTAATGTTAACTCTAGCCGACGTTTTTACTTACAAATTTTAATCTGGTGGCTTTATAGGAAAAAGAAATTAATATCTATTTCGGTCAAATTCTTCTCGGGATATGATTATGGATAATTAATGCAATTCTAGACTTTCGATTTAGTTATGACATATTAATTTTATATTCCTTAACCTTACTTTGTGAAATTGCTTATTTAATAACACTAATATTTTAAATAAAATGTAATTCCATAAGATCTATCTACAAAAAATGGTTTACCCATAAGCAGTCCAATTTCGTCCATTTCAAAATACTTACATTTTTTGGGTATTTTTTGTATTTATATTTATACAAATCTGAACGTTTAGATAACCTTACCGTTATCGTTCTGAGTAATAATGCAATCTTTTGGAAATTAAGACATTGAAAAAGTTTTTATTGAATATAAAAATTGAAAACGCAAACATAAGTCTACTACTAGTATAACAGTTTGATAAGCGTATAAAGCCAAATATAGAATACAATTTACTCAAGGGATAACTGTATTTTTAATAAATTAAACATTATTATTAAACTGCTTTCAAAAATCAGAACACGCTCTAACAATGGAACGTGTCACGAAAAAAGGGAAAATTTAATCAAATTACGATGTAAGTGGAAAGTTGTGAAAAGCTTTAATTTTAAATTGATGAAAGCATGAATAAATACAAACCTGACATACCAAAAGCTAAAATTAATTAATTAAGACGTACAATTGTGCCTTTTTTTAATTATAATATATCAAAACCTGTTTAAACGGAAATTTGCTTCCTACCTATTGAAGTTATCAGGATGCTTATACATTTCAATAGCTTCATGGTGTAATAATGAGTCTGTTTTGACAATATCTCCATATTACCAAATTAAATGCAATGATTTAAATCATTTAATGCATGTTCAGCTAACGCAGACTTCTCTGGTTGACCTAATCCAAAGCTGCGTTTTGTGGTTCCATTGTATACTGTTCCACGTGAACAAGATATAATTTAGGTGCAGTTCCAATGCCATGACTAATTACAATTTTTTCAGTTCTACCTGTAACATTAGTTCTAAAAGGAAGAAAAGCAGTACCAACGCTGCTTTTTTATTTATGTTTATGTACATCAAGTGTAATAACATTATTAATATCATTAAGTTAATATCCATTAGGTTGTAAGGATTTTGTTATATATTTATATTTACCTTTCAAAAATTCAGGATCACAAATTCGTTTTGCTGAAGAGTGTAGTGTGTACTAAAGTTAGTGAGTTATTAGTTTCCTTTTCGGTGATAATCTGGATGCTAAGATGTACACCATTTATAAAAATAAAAAATTCATGCAATGTTTCTTTTCCATTCCTCCGGATAACAAATGTGTCTTTTACATATCCATACGAAAGTAAAGGTTTTTTATGTGCATCTTGTAATGCTAATGTTTCAAATTTTGTCATGTATAAATTAACTATAACAGCTATGACTAAGAGTACTGCTCATTTCTACAACATCAAGCTGTTCATAGAATTTATTATTCCACCGAAAATAAGCCTAAGTAACACAGTGCTGAAAAGAATTGTTATAGGCTTTCGCAAAATATGGTCACTGTATTGAATAGTTTCTTTTAAAGGGACTTTTATAAATAGCGAAGCAACATCAAAACTGACCATTATATCACTCTCTTCAATTTTCAAATGATGTATTTTTTCAATGAAGTCGGCATAATGTTTAACATAATTGGGTGTTTTACCTAGATGAGGCTGTAACAGAAATGTAAAATGTTTTGCAAGATTGCAAGTAGGAGAACCAATTGAACTAACATTAGGCACTAAAGGAACATTTGGTTTATGGATTTTTGGTAGACCATATAGTTTTCATGAAAGACCTTCACAGTTAGTTAGTTTTTGATTTCTTCAGGATTCTTCTACTTTAATGTTATTATAGTTGTTCATATTTAATATAACAGTTACATTACCTTTATCGGGGTAGTTTTGTTTTGGCGCGAGCGTTTTGGCGCAAATGTCCTGGCGCGAGCGGTTTGGCACGAACTTTTGGGCGCAGAATCGTTTGGCGCATGATTGTTTTGGCGCAAATCGCTTGTATTACTTAGAAAATCTAATATTTATTTTACCCTCTATTGTACATTGATTCCAATGTTACACATAATAATTAATAATGACGATTCCAATAATTTTGCAATTGACTAACTTTGGGTTAATGTTGTCAATTAAAAAGCATTTATGGTTAATGTGGAAAATTCAGCTTAATGGGGGTCTGAAAGAGAAAACAACAATTAACTAATGAGACTCGTTATTGTATATTTAAAATTTTCTGGTTTTAATTAAACATCTATTATTTATCATAATGCGTTTTATCTATTGATTGTTGAGCTTTAAGCTATTACAGTACTTGCTAAGTAGCTTGTTTCACCTATTTAAAGAATGCTTGGGGTTATTTGGGTTTAGTCGTATCCTCGTTGATTATTAGTGCGGTCAGTCGTCGTTGTAAAATGTCTGGTGTTTCTTCTAAGCGTGGTTAAGAATGATTTGTATATGATGGTTTTTTGTACACTTTTGATCGCAAAAGTTCGGATAGAGAAAAGCTGTTTTGGAGGTGTGAAAATAAGAACAAGTGTAAAGCAAGAGTCCACACAGTTCGAGAACGTGTAGTAAAGGTTCTTCACGAGCATTCACACGAAAGTTCAGCCGCCAAAATTGACAATCGATAAAGCTCTTACAACAATTAAGAGAACGGATGAGATCACCTGCGAGAGTACCATTCAGTTGGTAAACCAAGGAGTCGCTAATTTGTCGCAAGCAGCACAAGAAACATTTCCTAAATACGCCAACATTAAGCAAATAATTCGACGGAAAAGGAGAGAAATAACCGCAGTACCTGCAAATCCACTAACAGACAACTATCAAATTTACATCAATTCACAAGGTGCCGAAAAAAACCTTTTGTTAGGCGACACCGGCGCCGGACGAAATCGAATTTTAATATTTGGCCGACAGCAGAGTCTAGTATTGTTGAGAGAATGCGAAAAGTGGTTCATTGACGGAACATTTAAAATTGCTCCTCCTTTATTTTCACAAGTATTTGTGAGTTTGGTAGAAAAAAAAGGTGGAGTTCATCCAGTAATATATGCTCTCCTGCCTAATACCAACAGGGGACCTATCAACGACTTTTTCACTTACAGAACGAGATTGTGCCTGAACTGGGGCCCCAATTCATATCTTGTGATTATGAATTCGCAATTATTAGAACCATTCAAACTATATAAGCCAAATACTGACATGTGGATGTTTTTTCATTTATGTCAAAATATGAACAAACATATTGGAGAGCAAGGTCTCAACCATAGTTACAATAACAATGAAGACTTTGCAAAAATGATAACATCACTTGCATTTGTACCTATCTACGATATAGACACTGCGGTAGATGCTTTTGCTGAAGAACTAGATCAAACATTACAGCCAATATTACAGTGGTTTGAGGATAACTATATCGGTACACCCAACAGAGGGAGAGCCGGAAGGCGAAATGTGGTCTGCTTATGATTGAGTATTAAGAGACGATGGCAGAACAAATAATCATGCCGAAGCAGCCCACAGACGACTTCAAGAAGAGCTTTTAGTAGATCATCCAAGCATATGGAAGTTCATTGAAGCTTTGAGGACGATTCAAAAACATAGAGACGTGTTTATGAACAGCTAGTTTCTGGCCATGCTCCTCCTCCAAAATTGAAAAAATATGGAGAAGCTGATAGGCGGATAAAACCATCGTGACTGGTTATCCGAATAGAAATGTAGTAGAATATTTGAGAGGTATTGTCTACAACTTTAGTTAGGGAATTAATTGTTTATGTATATTGTACACTTGCGATGTATTTTTCATGTACATAATAGACGTATTTTGCATTTTCGTTGATATATTATATGTGCTGTGACGCCAAAACGCTTGCGCCAAGACGCTCGCGCCGAAAGGTACCTTACGCCAAAATACTTGCGCCAAGACGCTCGCGCCAAAACATTACCGACCGACCGTTATCTCATTGTCATATTATATGTTCGTTACATTTAAGATCAAATAAAGCACGGTGCTCACGATAAGATAAGTTGCTCTTTGGGGACTTGGCTTTACGTAATATGTTATGTTACGGATAAGACACTCACTAGAACATCAGCGCGTAAAGGTAAAGTGCATGACATATCTCAGTGGTATAGGCGAGGCTCTTACTCATCACTCCAAAAGGGCTGTCGACACAACTGAACAAAGTCAAAATCAGGAAAAGTATCACTAAGGCGCCACCTGTTAAATAGACTTATACTGGGAAAAACGTCACAAACTAGATCTTAAAATAATGGCCTAACAGAAAACAATAATGTTCACTCGAAGAGACAACGCTAATCTTTTCCTGAAAAGTATGCTTCAAACATACCTATGCAAAGCCCACTTATATTTCAGTAAAATTTTAAGCTACATTTAAAATCCACAAAAATTGCGAAAACTAAACTCACAATTCATTATACATTTTCGGTATACGTAAAATTACTTACTCAATTGACAAAAATAATAAATGAATATTCGTCATAACAAGTATAAAAAGAGCTATAAAATACTTAAAAGCTCCTATAATTTAACAAACGTCACTTAAAAGTTAATCAAAGCAAATCGTCAAAGCTTACTTTAGCTTTCTGAATGATAGTAGCTTTAATTTCGGTAACTTTGAAATTTGTCGAAATAAACTCAACGTGCTTTCAATTTGGTGAAGGTAAAATAAAAAGCATAAAAAGTATACAAAAGGGCAAGTACAATCAAAGAAACATTCTCCAGACAGCGGGGCGTAAAAAAATAATTCGTCAAAAATAAAACCTAACACCTAAAAAATAAAATAAGGCTGCGTCACATATGCATCAGCAGTCGCCAATGTCAAGGAGAAGGAATATCAATTGCATCTTCTTGTGTAACCAACACCAATACCTATATATAAATGACAATGTTAAAAAAAGTATTACCTAAATTCCGATTTCTCAAAATTCAATTAAATACACTAACTGACTTTATTACTATAGAAAAAACCTGTATGAAAATCAGAACGCAAAAACTACATGTCAACAGAATTTCTACTGCAACTTGGATTAATTAAACTTTCACTTACACCAAACATTATTATAAACAAGCATATTAATATACAAAGCAAACAAAACAAAGTTACCAGCGTCCCTTCGCCAGTTCCGCAATTTCCATTGTTATGGTCCACGTTCCATCACTATCAGCTGACAACTGTTTTATTATAAATGTCGCACAACATGATTTAACCAAATCCCGAGTGGGTACATTCTTCTAAATAATGTTATGTAAATCCTTAAACACAGGAAGATCTGGCTTTTTAACTTCTACCAAATAATAGCACGTGATATATTTCTATTATTCTTAAAAGTCACGGTAATAATGTCTATAATATCGATAAATCCACAATCCGTTAGGTCAATAAATTTACTTAATTTCGAGAAATTTCATAAAATACGCTCCACCTTGGCGTCAACGTCGGTTAAATATAGGTTAAGAAGACGCTTTTTCTCTGATCAGCACAAGTCTAAATTGTAAGTCTTCGACTTTACTTGTTAAACCCTCGGAATTCCTCGACAACGAGGTAAACCATACACAAATTTGTTAGTGGAATTGCTAACATGGCACCGATATGATACAATCCCAACAAAATTATGGAGCGGGTCTTCATTTAACCATGATGACGCCTCGACGTCGATATCCCACAATCACAACAATTCGTAGCTGCATCTTAAATGTTTTATACTTCAACTTCCAAGCTCTACTCTTCAATCACAACTGAATTAGAAAGCAGTAATCATCTGCGCCCTCTTCCGAAGGTACTTACATTTGGTAAATAACAACTCATTATTTCACATGGAGACTCAACGATAAAAAACCAGAGACTGTCAATTCAGAGAGGAACGAAATATGATAACACTACCAACGGCTGTAAACTGAGTCAAATAAGTTCTCAACAATATTTACTAAAGTTGTACAAGCTGTCACTATTCTGTACGATATTCATTATGCAAACAACTTAATTGATATATTCCAAGAACTCCAGATGATAATTATATCAGAGCATCGCAGGATTTGATAATATACGTGACTAAATTTAAGAAATTAAATAGTCTACCTATTTATACATTTGTACTAAACTATTTAAATCTCTGCGTAATTTCTTGTTTTAAAAAAATATCTTTTCTCCAATAATCATAAAATAATAAGATTCATCAATGTACTGAATTAATTCCTATATTACAAGCAAACAAAGAAAGCATATTACTGAACTTTTCTCCAGATTTTCACACAATGTGACAGTTAACAGTTACATATCTAACTTAATTCGTAGCATTAAAAGGTAACGATTTAATAGAATTCTCAATATGTGTTTTACCACGAAATTTCAACCTTCCAAAAGCACTTCAATAGCATGATCTGAAAAAATAGATCAGAAAGGTATATAACTGTTTTTTAATTAGCAAAGGATTATCCATTATATTGCTGCTTGAATAACTTATTAAATTTTTCTGTTTTACGTTTACATGAGATGGCAAGATTTATTGCCATACGTTTAAATATGAATGTCTAAAATTAATAATTCACTTTATTTTAAGGTGTGTAGAAAATCGACACACACTGATAGATAGTGTGTTCATTATGTATTATCCCACTTTTAAACGGCTGTAGAATTTTTGTAGATAGAGGTGCCATGAAAACAGAAATTTGAATGGTTGTCCCCAAAGTTTTATATACTACCTTTAGATTTTTTCTATCACATTCGGTTTTCAAGCAAACGACATAACATAGCTTTCTTTCATTTAAACACCCTGTATATTTTACGATATTCGGATAGACATTTTTTTTCTGATTTCAAATATATATTATATGAGGCAGTTATCTTTATTACTTTTGCTATAATTGGCATAAATTAAATTATTCCATGGAAAACAAACAATAAATTAAGACAATATGAATTATTGAGAACAAAAATAAAAAATTAAGTTAGAAGTATTGCTTTATATGTCCATCTTGCTTCTCAACCCACATTGTATACCGTTTAACAATATGTTCTTTAATCTCAAATAAAACTTGCCTGTTATTTTTCATCTGACGTATGGCATCTCTAACGCGAATTACTAATTCATGAATGCAGTAACAAGGGGTTGCATAAACAATATTTTCACATGGCCCCAGAAAACAAATCGCATGGTCTGAGGTCGGGACTATTAGGAGGCCACTTAATAGTGCTCGCATTTCCTATCCACTCCGTGTATTTTTCATTTAAATACTGCGTAACTGCAGTCACACTATGTGGAGGTGCTCCATCGGGGTGCTATATTAAAGTTCTTACAACTTCCAAAGATAAATCATCTAAACTATTTTAAATTTCATCTACCAGCATTCCCGTGTATCTTTCTCCAGTAAGTTTGTCTTGAAATATTATAGGTTCAAGAACCTGATCGCGAACTAAACTACACCAAACAGATACTGATTGCCGGCCTTGGAATTGGATCTCTTGCGTTTCAAATGTATTACTAGCAGACCAATAATGTTTATTATTCCTATGGCATCCTCCAGTGGTGGGAAATGACGATTCATCGCTCCATACTATTTTATAAAATAATGTTGGGTCAGCTTCAAGTCTTCCTTTTTCGTTTTTCTTTGTGAGCCTGAGGTAATCTTTGCGCCATTTTAAACTTACGAGGGATGTACAATATTGGTTGGAGTGCTAGATTCTGCACCTACCTGTCAAGTAGTAAGAAATTGATCTCGAGCGTTCAAATGTGTTCAGAACAACCTGCCACCACGCAAAAGGTGCTGTTCGGTCGCATTCTGCGTGTACCCAAGAAAACAAGAAAACATTGATCTTGTGAATGACATGACCAGAGAAGACCGTGGATTGACAACAAGACCTGTAGCGGACATAACAGGCCTCTCAAATGGCACGATTGGAACCATTATAAATGACTATTTAGGGCTTCATAATGTGTCATCGCGATGGATACCCCGAATGTTGACGCCCGAACGAAACGTTTGAGAGTCACTTCTTCAATAGCCAATTTGTTTAACGTAATCCTAAATGTTTCCTCGATCGCTATGTTACGGTTGATGAAGCTTGGGTTCGAGCGCAAACAACAAAGTATGGAGCGGCGTCATCCAGGATCCTCCTCTCCACAAAAATTTCGTGTACAGGCTTCAGTGGGCAAGATAACGGCAACAGTTTTTTGGGATGCCGAAAAATCTACCAGGGGGTAGATTTTTTGGAACGTGGCTACGCAATCACTGATCAATATTATGCAGCATTAGTTACAAAACTTCGTTGTTGCATTAAAGAGAAAAGAAGAGAAAAACTCTCACGCGGAATTCTCTTTCATCAAGAAAACGCCCCAGTTCATAAGAGCCTTATTTCTATCAATGACATTGATGATGCTGGGTTTGAAGTTATGAAGCATCCACCCTACTTCCCTGACGTAGCTTCCAGTGATTTTTATTTATTTCTAAAACTGAAAGAGAGTCTTCAGGGAACAAAACATGGGAGCGATGACGCAGTTATGACAGCAGTGCAGGACTTGTTCTGTGATCAAGACTGCGAGTTCTTCTAGAAAGGTGTTGCTATTCTTGAACATGGGTGGAATAAGTGTCTTCACGTTCAAGGGGATTATGTTGAAAAATCATGTAATATTCTATGCAAGAGACATTAAATACTGTACATCCCTCATATGTGATTGGGAGCAAGGTCAATGATAATTAAATATTGTAAACTAGAAAGGTAACACAATGCATTACCAAGCAGGATATCCACGATTAGGAGAACTTTCTGCGTATCTACGCTGCTCTGCCCCAGGTTTGTCATTCATTTCGCAATAAATTAAGAAAGAAAACTCGATCATCTTTAAAGTACTGAAAGGGTACAGTAACTATAAAACCGTTGTTTGGAAATCGGAGCTCCATGGTTGATATTCGATATTACTTATTTCTTAAAATTCTAAACAAATTTTGTTTAAGTTCACCTAGCTTAGTACATGAAGAGTAGGTATATCCCTGTTGGACGAGCAATACAAGGTTATTTAAATTAAACCATTGAAGTAAATTCGAAGTAACACACATTGTTAAATTAGACTAAACGTCAAACTAAAATAAATATCAAAGCAAAATAAACGACCTATATAGCTTCAGTTCGTATATTTAAAGCGAATTAGGTTTCGAAAACTACCTTTTTTCAAGATTGTTAATAAAAGTAACAAATGGTAACCCTCTAGACTTAATTCATGCACTCGTATTTGCTATTATAATGCCTACAGCCAGCTTAATGAAGAAAAGTAAGAACGTCGGGAAATAGAAGTATGTGGATAGCTGTTATTACTAGGTTATGGCTAAAAGTTGATTGCCCACGACGCTAGTGCGTCATATACTTTGCGAAGGAGTCGGAAAAAGTAGACCTATCCGCGCATGACCATCTGGTCCACATTGTCTAAACTGGTACCAATTCTATTAAAAAAGTAATTGTAATTTGGGAAAATATTAATTTTAAAAACGGAGATTACTTTTAAGAGGAATTAAAAATTGATTGTTTTACAGATAAACACCTTTGCACAGTAAATAAGAATTTTATCGAATGAAAAATATTAAGCTTTGCTGAAAATGTCTAAAATTATCCCAAAGACAGAATAAAAATATTTTGATGTCGGAATAAGACATTACCGGACACCGTCCCATTACAAGGCTATGCAGGGTTGCTCATTAGTGCGTCTAAAAGTGGAGAAATTTATTTAAAAAAAAATCGTTTTGTAACGAAAAACGCACATTTTGAAAATAATTTGACTTATACATGGTGAACTTTTGAAGCGGTCACCTTCGAGAATATTTTTTTTAAAAAGAGCTCTGCATATTTTTCATGTTTCGCAATCTGCTTTGAATTCTCTTTCCGACTAAATCCATGCGCCAGTATTACAACTAGTTTAGACAACGTATTTGGAAATTATGCAGCTAAGAAATGTATTTAACCTATAAAATAAGCAAACTTTAATTTTGTCCTACAGGGTATTTTTTTACAATGCAACGAAGTTGGACATTTGAAAGAGCGTTTACTCGACTTTTTCAAATGAAACACCCTGTATATTATTGCATTTTTGGAATAACTCAATAATTACGCTCTCTTTTTATTCATAGTATATAATATTTCAGAGATATTCTCTCTTTTTCATTAGAAACCGATAAATTATTTGCTTTCGATTCGATCTAAATCGTCTAAATTTTGATTCGTCAAAAGCTTTAACAAACAAAAACATACGTACAAATACTGTCAAATGTTAAAATCCTAATGATTGTTGCGAATTAAGTGTTGCATTAGTGATTTCTAATATTTTCTAATATTACCTTTGTATTTTTTCCTGATGGATTAGTGGGTACGTTTTTTTTTTGTTCGTTTGTTGTATGTCACATATTATCAATACGGCTTTTAGTGAGTCAATATGCAATTTGAAAGAAACGAGCTCGTTGACATGATTTTCATGAGATCTGCTCAATAAAATTGTATGTAAAACTCATCGAATATATCCGCAAAGGTATCCTGACTGAAGACAATCTTCAGTTTGGAAAGACGTAAAGAAAGGTTCATTAGAACAGGAAATGTGAGTTATGAAAAATATGAACAGAGGAAGTGGACAAGTGGCGCAGATGAATTAGATATTTTGTTATCAGTAATTAATAATTCCCACATAAAAAAATTCTAAAATTGGAAAAAATTGAGCGAATACCTCTAACAGTTTTAAGTCGAGAGTGCCTTATATACCTTTGCACAAAATTCAATTTTATGAGTTGTGGCAATACTATATTTAGTAAACCAGTCTGGTAGGTCACGTAATTATTTTGTCATATTGTTATGGTGACATTACTTATTCTTTGATGTTGTAATTGTTAGACTAATTTGATATGTATACGTTTTCAAGTCAAAAATATGCTTCTCTGTATTTACGGATATTGTGACGGAAATGCAGGACCGTCAGTGTGGGAATAGCAGCGTAGGTTTCCTGATCCAAGAATACCTAATTAGCAAGTGTCTATAAATGTGCATCGACATTTGACAGAAAAGGGTAACTTTTTTTTTAATGATTGTGGACCTGAACAGGCTAAATTAGGCCTATCGTGCTAAAGCACTCAGGAACACTTAGGTGCATGGATAGAGGGGTAATGAATTGCCAATAGATGTCTATGAACAGCTTCCCTAAAGCTATTGTAGAACGACCCGTATAGCAAGAACTTGCTTAAGGACAAGATGATCGAAAATAGTCCTTTTAATGGTGTACGAAGAACACCTAATCGTGTTCATGATAGTGGAATTAAAGTGTGAAGAACATCACACAATTTTGGTTTGTATCCATATCACATACAATCTGTTAAACATTTACAACCAGCAGACTATACAGCACGTGTTGATTTTTGACGCTGCGAACTCTTTTGAAACCAGGGAAATGCATTAACACTACATTTAGGTGAATATTTGGTATGGTGTTCTTAATAACCATTTTGTTGGGATATGCGTCTTTCAAGAAGGTTTAAGATCCGGACGTTCTCTAAATAACATCTGTACTAACCAGTGGATTGGAAGAAGAGGTCCAGTTCTCTGACCTCCGGGGTCGCCAGACCTAATGCCTCTTGACTGTTATTTTTGGGGACACATGAAAGCTGTAGTGTATTCAAATGATGAACTTCAATTCAAAATATTATTCATACGATGCGACCCAGATACTTTTCAGAGAGCTACGTCTCCCATTATTAAACGAGCAAGCATGTGTTCTGAGGCAGCCGGGGGATATTTTGAGCTAAAGCTTTAATTAAAATTGTGTTAACAATAAAAAAAATTTTAATTAATAAAAAATTACACTACTTTATTCAACATGTTATGTGCTTTATTCTACACACTCTGATACACTTAATATTGCCAATAACTCCTTAACTATTGACAAAAGTGTATGAGGCATTTTCGAGTTAAAACTGTCCAAGGAATACGCTCTTAAGTTATAACCATCGAGTCTTGGAACACCCGGTATGTGTATCGTGCTATAACTCATACTACTATTCATATAAATCACAAAATGTCTTAAATCAAATAAAGCACGATACCTATAAATCAATATTATAATAAACATTTTGCGTGTCCCTTTAGGTTAATGCCACAATTATTTAATTTTTCTACTCCCTTAATATAAATATTCGCTTTTCTTCACTGCTCGTGGAATGAATGTGTACGTAATTTCAGTTAACTGAACGTGTATAATTTCATATCCATCCACGTGCGGCTTTGAAACAAACCAATCACGAAGCATGAATCCGTCGCCCTTGTGGACATATTCACAGCCATGTTAAATATTAAAAATAATGTGGATATTTCAACACATTGTCAACGTCAGTCTATCTTGAAGCTGCTGTCACCGGCTACAAAACTATTCCACCAAAGACTTTGACATCTCAGAAAAAATTAAAAAGCTTCTTGTGTAAGCTCCCGATGAAGAATTTTTGTTTACAAAGGCAGATTATTTTTGTTTATTATACCTATCTATCTAAAATTATTTTCTAATACTTTAGGTAATATTGATTTTTGGCGTATCTGGTGGAACCCGTCGCCAAGAATTAAAAAACCTTAAGATAGCTCATATGAAAGATTAGGGAAACGAACTTTAAGTTAAATTGTTATACAGGAAGACAAAAACGGACCTTTAGAATTCCTGGGATATTTTACGAGCTTTCCAAGAATACATGCAGCTTAGACCACCAGATATTGACCAATTTCTCGTAAACTACCAAACATGTAGATATTTTAAGCAAGTAGTTGGCATTAATAAAATCGGTAATCAACCAAAAATAATGCCCAGTTTTCAGATTACTCAAACCCCGAATTATTTACCGGGCACTGATTTCGTCGCTCTGGAGCTACAATTTTTACTTGTGGACGCGGGCGGCGATACTTTAACACAGAAAATCTTTGGTGGGTGGAAATTAACTCCAGTGGTGGAAACTTACATTGAAAATATAAAAAAGAAAAGATTGGCAACACCAAAGTCCATTCGATTCAAAAAGTACAACCGGAAAGTAATCCATCAACCTAAAACGAATACATTTCATTAAATATACCAGTATTAGACAAAGCAATTGTTATACAAACTTAGAAAAAGAAGTTATTGCAAGTATTCCATCGACCTCAATAGAAAATATTTCACCGAATATGTTTGCATCAACTTCTAAAGCTACCAGTCTTACACAGAACAATAATTATAAAGACTTAAAAAAGAAGCTATTATCTGTAAAAACTGTATATTTAACTGCACTTTTCTTCTAAAACATCAGTAAAAAAATCATTAAGAAATGTTTTATGATGCGCATACGTTAGGCTAATGTGATCTTGTTATAAAATATCCCGTTGATTAAATTAAACAAATTTTCTTACAAGTTTACATTTTTTTTTTCACTAAGAGGTCGTAGATAGCCGGGTAGCGTTCATGATCAAATCATTTTCAATAATTCAAATCTAAAACGAAAATTTGAAAACGGCGAATTTCCTAACTCTATTCCAATTGGTTAACTCGGGTTATTGAACGCAAAATATTTGGCAACACCTCTTTTAAATGTATATATGCTGCAGATAATTTATATAATGAGTCTAATCCGAACCCGAAATGTGGTTGAGAAGCAATGTGGAGTCTTAAAAAGAAAGCTTCCTGTTCTACAAATTGGATTGAGACTGTCACTGCCAAGAGTTCAGGCAGTAGTCGTGGCATATGTTATCCTTCTCAATATTGCCATACAATGGACCTGTGGTATCCCAAAATGCTGAAGTACCTCTATATAACGCACATGAAGATGTAGAACCTTTTTTGGAACCTCAGGGTATAGACAAGATAGCGACTAATAAGAAGATACTTTCAACCAATAACTGATGGAGCAAGAAATATATATTAGTTGTAAACATACATAAAATTATTTTTTATTTTTTAATAAAATTTCCATACTCTTGAAGCATTTTCTGTTTTAAAAAAATTATCAAGCCTAAGTGGCTGCATCCTTGCGTTATGGTACTCTCTTCTTCGTTCTGCCTGTTCCTCATTCACTTCCATTTTTTTTTCTATGTTCAATGACCTTTCCTTCCTTTTCTTCTAATAATTGCTCCATCCAGATTCCTGACGGTTCCATTTTTTTTTCTATTACCTTGTCAAATTTTGATTAACCTGAAAATATGAATATTAGATGTATGAGTAGATGTGCTATAGCGATCCTAACTCACTTTTAATTATAATAATACACTTTCCCATACAGATTGTCCACATCAAGGTCAATGGTTTTCAAGGTCAAGGTTATCGTAAACATAGCCCGCATCGAAGTATATTCCTCAAGGTCATCACATTCGTTACGTGTAAGTACAAGGTTTTTCAAGGTCAAGGTGATTGAAGCTCACGTACACATTGCTTATGTCGAAGTAAAAGGTTTTTCAAGATCACGTTCCCTGCGTAGAAGTCAAAAATATTCAAAGTCAAGGTCATCGATACCCGTGTTGTGAAACAGGCACCTGTTTTAGGAAGCAGACCCCCCGTTTTTGGGAAACAGACCCCTGTTTTTGGGAAACAGGCCTTGTTTTTGGTCTGGAAGGAGGTCATTCAGTTGTTGATATCAGATAAAATCCTAAGCTTGATCACCCACATGCAGGATCCAGCATGCGGTCAGCTGAATGGTCTTCTTCCAGATGAGAAAGTTTGGTTCTGACGAATTATATGCATAAGTAGGTACTACCTGATATTATTGTCTTAATCAGGATCTGGATGAGTTAGTTTCCTCCAAAAACAGGGGTCTATTTCCCAAAAAAAGGGGTCTGTTTCCCAAAAACAGGTATCTGTTTCGCAACACAGGTATCAATGACCTTTACCTTGAACATTGTTTGACTTCGACTCAGGGAACGTGATCTTGAAAAACCTTTAACATAGACAATCTGCACGTGAGCTTCAATAACTTTGACCTTGAAAAACCTTGCACTTGAACATAACGAATGTGATGACCTTGAGGAATATACTTCGATGAGGACAATGTGTACGATGACCTTGATGTGGACAATCTGTGCGGGAAAGTGTATTATTATTATTATCAAAAGTGAGTGAGTGTATACATATGAAATAAATACAAACGAATTAAAAGTTAACTGAGTATGTTTCAAGTCATTTTAAAAGTAGTGTGCCACATACCAGGTGATTTCGAGCAATTTAGAAGGGGATTCCTTAGTTGTTTCAAATTACGCATGGAATATCTACCCAAATTCGTTTCTTGATCTACTTCCTGTAATAAAAAGGACACTTAAATATTTGGTAGTGGAGAACTCTAATTAAGACATGATTGTACATACACAATACTAGTAATCTAGTAAAAAAGCTATAAAACATTAAAATACATTATGGTATTCGAGCTTTAAAATGCATGAAAAGCTACTTGCAAATAACACACAATAAACAAAACTTTTAAAAATAAGAAATTTTTAAACAAAATTGGATTTACGTGGGTACTCATGTTTATAACGGGGAGCATTTCATTTTCCATGGCCATTGCAGCTTCCACAGGAGTATCCATGTTAATGCTAGCTGGCAGTACTTCAAGGTCTGCTCTCACACCTTCCTCTGTATTTACTACAATTTGTTGAAAATTCTTATCAGATGTTTCCATAAATAATGCATATAATCTTCTGAGCAAAATAAATTTTATAACTGCAACTTTTGGGGAAAGAAATTACTTACCACTCATAATACGATCATTATCAAATGTGACATTTAAACCTTCCACACTTAACAAAGTCATGCCCTTAAATCCTTCTTCAACGGTGTCGAGAGCCGGAACGGCATGAATTTCTCCGTCCGCCCTGAAGAAGTTCTTATAGTTGCACTTTTTTTTCGGACTGATTTTTTAATCGCTTTGCATTTATTCTTGAGACAAGCAGCAGTTCTACTTGTCCCCAGGCTAGTATTAAAGCGTTTATCTCTTGCAGGTCTGGTCCCTTTCCTGCCACGTATGGCCATTTGTCACTTTACATTCAATGATATGTTTGTTTTGTTGTACCAAGTCGACGAGCAAATCTATTTCCTCTTCTGTACCATCAGCACGTTGTCACCAGAATGAAGGTTATGTTTGTTATTTGTTATGTTATAAAACCGTATGACATTCGACAGCCAAAAACAGAGTTGTCATATTGGTATCACGAAATCACGAAACACGAATGGTCGAATTCGAGTCTCGGTGTAAGTTTCGGTTTTTCAAAACCGGCAGTTTTATTATCGCCACAAAACTGACTCTTTGGTCGAACGGACCATAACAGAAAACAATTAATTAAAGATGGACTAAAATGCTCTTTTTACATCAATGTCAATAAATAATTTGTTAGCAATACGACGCGAATGCCCAAACGAATTATGAAAACGGTTTAAATAGAGTTATTAATCGATGACCTGTAATTGCGTATTCATCATTATTGAATGGTAGATATTACTTTAGTGTATGATATCTTATTATAAAGTTACAATTATCTTTGCCTTAAGTAAGTAATACAAATGCTCTAAGTTTGATAAATTGAAAATTACATTACAATAATCAAACTTTGCCGATAATGCACTCATTGTCCATTTTTCACTGTTTGATACAGAATAAATTTCCTTCATTCCTGTTATTTGTACCAAAATCACTTTTTCAAAATAACTCTTTAAAAAATAAAAATTTATGGTCAGTAATAAAACCAAATAGTAGACCCTCTTCTAAGTTCAACATATAGGGGAAAACTAATGAAATGTGAATAAATCAAAACTTTTTGTCTTTGTGTTAGGAATAAATTTATTATAGGTATAGATTCCGTTAGTATTTTGCAATAAATCTACAAATAATGGAATTTATATTAATGAACTGATACTCTATGAAAAAGATTTATATTTTTTATGGGTTTTACTATAAATAAATCATTTGAGGTAAAGTTACAGTGCCTCATCACTTTGTTACTCTACACGTTTAGGAACCGTTATTAAAATACTAATTTAATATACTTTTACATAAATTTTACCTCAATTACACTCTCTGTTATTTAATTAAATAATAATGCTGTTTTTAGTACTTGCCTTCAAAATACATGCTTATACATTTTTTTCCAGTTATTTTATGTTTTCAACAAAAAATACAATTACATTGTAATTATAACAAAACGTCTTACAAAAATTATATAATTAAAAACATTTAATGAAAATGCATGATGAAAATTTAATTAAAATTGTAAAAGTACTTGAAAAAAATTAATTATGCTTTCCAGCTATAAATCTTTCTTTTTTAATTATATAAAATTGTATACAACTAATATGAAGAAAGATAACTTCGATCTTGGGTATTTTATAAAATGTACTCAAGCTGATAATATTTTCTATCGTGGAGGACCTAGTTTAGTATTTGATCTATTTTGCTGGTTATTGAACGTGAAGGTATTAAGATTGCTCAATTCAATTTGGTTTATTAATTTCAATGTAAAGAATCTATATACTAAAAACGAAAATGATACTTTAAGCAACAGTACCTTATAAATTAGGTAGTCAGTATGCTGTCGAGTAAATCATATTGGCTTTGAAGTAGTTGAGAAGCTGCTGTTATTCAATTCTTTTCAATGATACTTGACACTATAAGCACTTTCCGCTAAAACATATATATTAGCACTAACATGTGGGTGGTAGCTAATACAAAAGGGTTTCAGAATCTGTAACCAAACAATCTCAAATTAAATTATATGCGGTACATACGATTAAACTGTTCATGGAAAGTTTCTATATGCATTACAAAATGAATAGCTTAATTGAAAATTTAAGAGACACGTTAATAAACATTTGAATAGAAGTTATGCTAATTACTCTTATAAAGCAACGACAGTGGAGTGTTTGAATGATTATTTTAGATGCTATTTTAGTAAATTTAGTTACGTAATTGTACTTTTTTTTTTGATAGCATCTTTCACAATTTACGTTTTACCTTTTGTTTTGCTTAATACAAAATAAAACACGTTACAGGTGAAAACGGCAGTACGATTTGTGTAACACATACGTGAAGGTCTCAGGAGAAAGGTGGTGAATGTTATTTTGTGTGTAAGTAGAATTGAGACACTACTTTCACTTTTTGAGAATTACCAAAGCCACCAACGTGGGGGACGTATTTTTGACCTTGAAGATGACCTCAAGTCCGGTCTTAGAGTTGGCCCTGGGCTCGGCCTTGGTGCACGCCTTGTGAATATTTTGTATTCTGGTAAGGGGCCCTAATGCTAACTTGTAAGACAGCTATAAGAACTTGTGTTAGGGTCTGCACCCTCTTTTCGTGGCCCCCCCTGGCTGGAAATAGTATTCTAATAAGAGGCCCTAGTCTTGAAAGGTGTGTATAGGTAGTGTACGGTAAGACTAAAAATTAAATATGATTGAAAATAATTAACCCATATTATTGATACTTATAGAAGCAGATGACCTTGATTCTTTTTAAATTAACGTTTATGTCTACGTCTTTCTATCTAACATGAAGTTTAAATCTCATTCTGACAAGGATAACTGTTTTTGCTTTACGGTGTGATTTTATTTTTCGTAATGAGTTTATTATAAACAGACCGCATTATTATCCTAAAAATGTTATTAAAATTATTACAGGTAGCGTAAAACTAAAAATTAAATATGAATGAAAATGATTAAATCGTATTATTGATATCTTATAGAAGCAGACGGCCTTGATATTTTATGCGTTTATGTATACTTCTATCTATCTAACATGAAGTTTAAATATCATTCACGCAAGGATAACAGTGTTTGCTTTACAGTTTGATTTTATTATAAAAGAGATATTAAAATTATGCGTTTAAATGATTTCACCTCGAAGTCAGCCTTCAATGGCCTTGCGTGTGTATAAAAATTACTTTTAAATGATTTCACCATATGATAAAACTGTTTTTATAGAATGCAGTTATTAAACATTTGTAAAACCTCATTAATATGAATTGGAATGTAGCAATCACCCATTAACGTCGTGTTAAATTAATGTGTTTTTTAAATTTTACTGCTGCAAAATACATTAATGTCACAAATTAAATTTTATAATCTGAATTAAGAGCGGCATAATTTAGCTTATTTGAAATTTCATAGAGAGCATCACTATCATCAAGATTTTGAGATACATCCTCCGAGCACCACCCGTGTCACCTCTAGGTTTTAATTACGGGGAGGAGAACCTGGACCTAATCCTGACTAGGTTAACTTTTATAAAATAAATAATTTTTCTTTTTATCTGTTTTTTATTTATGCTTTATACCCAAACGGTAAAGTGTCAAAGTTTTCAACCCGTCGTCGTTTAGAGTTACTTATTCTGTACTGTTTAGATTCGGGCCTACTTAATACTTTTTACCTAACTCTTACTATTTTCCTATCGTTATATAAAAAAAGATAGTCTTTACTATTGCTAATCACCATATCTTCCATCGATTCAAAATTTATAACACGAGAATTCTTATAGTTTAAGGTTTAACGTTGATTTAAGTGTCTGATCACTGATTGAAAACTCATTATAACTGTAGTGTTTCGGTCCCGCGCTAGCAAAGTCAGCGATATAACTTCCTTCACCGTACACCCCCAGTTCGTCGGTCATCTGGCCAAGGAAACCTCTACAAGTTGGATTCGAGTCGTCGGGTTCTACCACAACTGTGACACTGTCTGTATCATAATACAGAACGCGACGGTCCAGTCTCTCCAGATAACTATATAGCTCTAAACGTGCGTGAGATATAGTTTACGAGGCTATGCACACGTTAAGTTTTTAGAGGCTCGCCTTCGCCCACAGGTCTATACCAATTCACAAGCACCACCTTACCATTAATAAGAATAATGGATTGTACCTGCTCCAAAGGATCCGCAAACAATTTGAAAAAGTCCTTTAGCTCAGATACAATACTGCGCTGGGTTAAATTTTTTCGTTGGCCAAACTTAGCCCAACAAGAAGTATTTTAAGCCAGGATTTTTCTTAATATTCTTTTCATCCAATCTGAATTCTCTCTTTATTGTAATATTCTGATATGTTCCTCGTCTTCTCGATTTCTGACGTACCATGGATGGGCCACCCTGAACACTCTTGCTTGAGTAAACATTCCATCCTGTTTCGTGGATTTGTTATATGCGGTTGCCTCATACCCCCAAATCTCAAAAACTTCCAAAACCTTACAGTTTTTAGCTATAGCGTTACGCAACTCGTCCGCTACAAATGTTCCAACGAAACTGCGCTCGGGTTCACTATGCCTGCATTATCCTTCATTTACCTCTGCGCCACAAGTCCTACATAGCAGAAACATCAACTTGCCATGCATTATTAAGGGTAAAAGAGAATGACAGAGGTCGGAGGGTGGTAGTACTCGACATTTATCTAAACCCTCCACCGTTTATAATGAAATGTTCTTACAATCTAAACCTACGTGAATTTTCGGATGACCTATAGGATATTTACAGTATTTATTTACATAAGGGTATAATGAGCACACGTCATAGTGCATGATTTTATCACTAACGCCGTCACACTTATGGTAGACGTTACTGGCATTAGTGCGACCACCGTAAAACACATTTCGTGGATTTAAAGGTTCGTCATCTTGGCCACTTAGATTTTGTTTAAACGTTCTTGCAACGCCCTTATTTTCGAATGAGATTGACTTTACTTCAATTTTCCTCAGAACTAGTTCTTACTCGTGGAAGAAGTGGGTTGTTCGTACATATCGATCTGATCACTCTGTTAAGTTAGCCCACACTGAACCATAGACTTATGAGGGTTCAAACGTATATTAGCCTTTATGTAACAATGCTAAATATTCAAACCTAAACTATATATGAGCATGATGAATTAGATAAATATGGTAATTTTACATTTATTAAACACGTTATCCTTAACGGGATTGAATGGTCTCGTCCTTCTTGCGGGCATTGTAAAGGTCGTGGTCTTCTGCCCTCTGTCCTCTGGATTTTCTGTGGAAATATCGTTAATATTGGCGGTTATATTTGTAAATGACTTACGTACGTACGTCCTACTTTAATTTTAATTAAAATAAGTGATCAAAAAAATCTACGCAATTTTTCACATAACTTAGTGTACATGTGGTTTCTAAGACATTCAGAACCATAAAAATATTTCTTGCAATCATTGCAAATAATTTTCGGGATTTGAATGGAACATGGCAGCTTTTGATGACAACAAGGGCACTGATACAAACATTTTGCATGCCGTTGTTATTATTTCAACGTTTTTTGCACTGTTCGCAGTAATAAGCGCAGGTAAATGCTGATGTGAGGCTGGTAATTACATTATAGTGCTCGTCTTCGAGTCTTAAGTTTAAAACTACTTTACCCCACTCCCTAGAGCCCTCAAAGTAAACCGAATCACCTATTCGGGAGTTATAAACTACGATAGTGTACCAAGTTAAATGATTTTGAGATTACTCAATATGCTCGTAACTACCTTACCGAATTAAGTCTACACTACTGTTTTTACACAGTTGCATAGTTCGCCCTTGAAGTAAGGGATAATCCATCGCCATACCATAACGCATTGTAGCATTATTTCTATACGCTATTGCTAAGACTAGGTCTCGAGCTAAACAATTGTGGTCATCCATTGTTGCCTGTACAACATTAATACCCCTGGCGGAACCGCATCCTTGACAATGTATCTATACAGTTCCTCGAATGCACTCTGCAAGAAATGTGAGTTAAATAAATAACATTTAGGAAGCGATATATTTTTTCTGGCAGTCATATTAAGAGATTATCGTTGCATGTCCCGTCATTACAGGTGAATCTCAACGATTTACACGTAGTGTTGACTTTTTTTATAAATTAAGTGTTTGATTCACAAATTATATTAATATGATTAAATCTCACTTTAGAAGAGGATGATCCAGCCTCTTGTTACTGGGTTAATGGACCTGAACCCCATTGATCCCGTTGCAGTCCCTGTAATGTACTCACTCATGAAACGAAAATAACAATAGAAAATTAAAGGACATACCGTTATCATATTCGAATCCCCCGTTGCTGCTAAAGTCCCTAACACCTCCTCCATGTTTACTTGAGCTGAGCTTCATGCAAAAAAAAAATTAAAAATACTTAAAAAAAGAACAAGCATATACTTACGTTCCACAAGCTCTCCGCACGGCCTCCACAAAATCATCGTACACTTCCAGCGAATCGATAATACCGTTTTCAAACACTACCTTGTAATTAATTGTATTGTATGCCTTTATCAGCAGCACGTCGGTTAATAATAATCCGTCACGAAACAATCCCAAAATCTGGTTAGCTGTTAAAAATCCCATGACTACGAAGATGTGCTCTTCCAACAGAACTAAATTAGCTAAACTCAAATTCCCGTACTTATAGTATTTTTCCCAAGGTTAGATTAAGTCATTAAAAATTCCTAAGACCAAATCACTTCGTCCACGTAACCGTCAAGGTCAACTCTAAGGTCATTTCCAAGGTCGAATTACACCGTCCACATGGGCGAATACGAAAAGTTAATTTAGGAACAATCTCGCTTCTATGTAATAATCGAGTGAGCATTATTATTATAATGTATTCTCCTGTTTATGAGCCAACAGCAGCAGACATCAGAGATTTTACTGACTTGTTAATAAACTATTACAGTATAACGCTCAAGATGAAAACGATGAAGTGGCTGAAGTGACTGTATCTCAAATCCAAGATGATGATCATTCATAGCAGAAAATAGGTAAGCTAGAGGAGAAGGATGCATCTCAAAACCATAATGATGATGATAGTGACAAATCACAGTCGAAGAGGAAGAACATCGATAAAAATGTAATTAAATAAGTAAATGATGTATTGTTTTTAAAATATATTTTGAAACACTAAGGTTTCATTCAATTTTGTATTAATAATCTTGTTTCCCGAATGGACGTTCGGACCTGTTTTATCAATCTAAAACCCATTTTTGACAGAGGTATTTCCATAATAGAAGCTAATTTCATGTTTAATAGTAGGGGCGCCCTGTCACTATCCTAGCTTAAATATCAGATGAAAATCTGCGTTCACAGGTATATTCTACTTTTATCGTGCTTATCTTTTAATATCAAAACCGAGATTTATTGTTTCTAGTGTAAACATCGAAAATTGACAATGAATGTCGCCTTATCTACTTTTATAAGACCAAAAATGATCCTATTGTTTTCTTTTTTAAAATGTCTACTAAACTTAGTACGTCTTTAAATCGTATATTAGCCATAATATTATAAATGTTTGATGGTAATTAACGAGCTCTTAATTATTATACGGTTTGTTTTTTAAAGGTAATTTGTGTGCATGTACAATATAAAACACTGATGAAGGTTGGTTTTGTAGTATCAAGTGATATTTTGTATGTACACAATATAAAAACTAGTGAAGGCTGACTTTACACGCTAAAGGTGAAAATCATTTTAAATATATTTGTGTAAATAAAGATTCGTATACTTAAGGTCGCTCTAACGGGCCTGCGAAAGGGAAAGGTAAATATAGAGTTATAATAAGTGTGATAGAGATAATTAGATATGTATACTTAAGTTATACACTCTAAAAATTACTTTATGTTAATGACTAGGAAACCGATAATCACTTTACATCAACTATCCATAAGTAAAGACACAGAAAGCGAATTTAGTGAGACTATATATGCGCTGTATAAAATACTTCAATATTAAGTTCTCCAACACATGGTTATAGAACAAGAGAAATAAAACTGATCTGAATGTATACATATTATTTTTAATATATATTTTGCTTGATATTGTTCACAAAAAATAGTATTAAAGATTTTAATGTATTATTATCCTTATAGGAGGACGCCATAAACCACCTCTGCAATAGCGTCAGCTGTTATTCTACAGACTCGATCTCAGCTTTATTTGTTTAGTTAATTAAGTAAAGGTATGAGTGTTACGCTATTTTGCTTTAACTGATTGATAATATTATGCGGACACGTATTTGTGTATCTAATGTTTATAGCTATTAATTCGCATATAATACTAAACCATTAAGAACCCCTTATCTTTTTATATCCGTTATGTCAATTTGGTATTTTTGAACTGTGCCTGATTTTTAGCAAGCTGTAATTAAACCAAATCAGTATTTTTCAACTGTATGATGGTTTTCGCAAGCTGTAAGTTATGATTTGATTTGATTGAGGTTGATTTGGTTGATTGATTGAGATTGATTGGTTTGATCGAGCATGATTTTATTGAGATCGATTTACTTAATTCATTTTGATTAATTTGATTCGATTAATTGATTTGTTTGTTTGAGAAAGAGCCGAGAGAGAAACGGGGAAAACGAGATAAAGAGAGGGAGAGAGAGAGAGAGAGGGATAGACGTGCACGATCAACTTATACTACATAAAACATTCCCTAGTTTAAAAATACTCGACTAGATAGCGTCACAAACAGACTAATCCAAGTTTTCACTTATTAGAACACTAGTTCCAGCCAAGGGGACACAACAAGAGGGCGCAGACTGTAATACAAGTTCTTATACCTGTCTTACAAGTTAGCATTAGGGCCCACTTATTATAATATTATTTCCAGCCAAGGGGGTTACGACAAGATGGCCTCGATCCTAACGCAAGTTCGTATACCTGTCTTGCAAGTTAGCATTAGGGCACCTTATTCAAATTCAAATTTTCCGCTGAATAGATTTTGGTTGTGACCTTGGATAGCCCAAGGCCAACTCCAAGGCCAGATTCAAGGTAATTCCAATGCTACGCTCTAAGGTCAAACTCAAGGTCAAACCCGAGGTCAGCCACGTGGGCGATATTTAGAATTCCCAATGTCAAATGACGTCACAAAGAAACAAAATGGTGGCAAAAAATTCCTCCCTTACCTTTGTGTAGAGTGAATGTTATACATCAAATCAGAGAAATTCTCATAAATCAAAGGGCGCCCGTTTGGTTAAAATCCAAAATATTGGATTAATTAACACATAAATAAACGCAAGTACTACTGAGTCCTCAAAAATAAACAAAAACTTGCTTACCATTCGTAGCATTAACCAGATCGTTCAGAAAAAGGACGCCTGACGGGTTTTATTTAGAGAAGCTTCAAAATATTGGCACACAATCCAATTGATCAATTGTAAGGGTCATCAAACTGAATTACTCAAATTTTATTTTAATAGACATTAACCTGCTAATGAATCTATATACTCAAACATCCTAATCATAAAATGGTAGCATAAAATGTAATCGAATGAATAATACCTAACGCTTTCGTCATAATCATAAAACAAAAAAAAATCGTTGTCACGCAAGGCTGTACAATTTAGAAAATTTATAATCATACCAAACAAAAGAAAAAAAATCTCATAAACAATTTTGGTTTCTGAAATGTCGAAATCGTAAACTAATTTTAACCACTGTGAGTTGTACGAAAACTACATAAATCATAAACAATTTAAAAGAGTAATATTTGGAACAATTGGTTTAAATACAGGGTGTCCCAAATAAAGTGATTGATTTTAAGTGTAAACACAAAGCTTATTAATTGTTCTAAAGAAATGGGGTGTTCACTTATTTTACCCCATCAAAGGGCGTTTTATTAATGTTGGTCAAACTAAAGGGAAAAAATATTTATTATTTTAAATAATGTATATATGTATGTATATTTCGATGGCATTCAAGAGAGAGATTCATTTTCTGTTCAAAAACGTATAGTTTCATATATTTTGTTTTATTAACAACAAAGATATTTGAGCTTTCAGGTAACACCGCAATTTTCCTTTACGTAAACGTAATCTGATACATAGGTAGTAAAGTAAGTCATCTCTTGCTCCGACAATGGGACATGAAAACAAAATCAGCAAATTTGACAATTCATGAAAACAGAAGTCATTTAATATACTCAGTCACTCTAAAAATGATTTAGTCAGCGACTGAACAATCTCAAACAGTATTAATTTACGCAGAAACTAAATCTAACACTCGAACAAGGATGATATTTGGAAGAAAATTTGGTAAAAATCCCCCTTCTGTGAATATTATTAATTATTATTCATGATATTCTATTATTAAATAACTAACATGTAAAATTTTTCAAAACTGGTTGCACAGCGCTCCTGAAGGACCAAGGAATGATGATGCTCTATTGGGAAAATTGATGTCTGTTAATGAAGTACTACAAGCTAACAATCACAGAATTTCAATTAGAAAGATTGCTGGAATTTTAAAAATGTCTAAAAGTGACGTTCAAAGGTTTCAAAACTAACTACATATAAACTTCGGACCAACCAAAAATTGTGCGAGTCATGGGTAATGTCATGCGAAACTTTACTAGATATATTCAGGGATGAGTGTAATACGTTGTTAATTATATCTGATGAAGTAACGTTTTACATTAGCGGAATGCGTAACAAACATAGTTGCAGACTATAAGGCTCTGAAAAACCCACTTCTTTTAATGAATTTGAACGCGATAGTCCAAACGTTATTGTTTGGTGTGCGTTGTCCCAGACACAAATCTATGGACGTTTTTTTCTTTACAGAACCAATTGTGACAGGCAGAAATTACATGAGATATGTTGGAACAGTTTTTTTTATCCACAGTTACTTCAAGATAGAATTAGAGAAATCGTTTACTTTCAACAACACCTCATTATTCATTGGTGGCACGAGATTCATTAA